>JAAAYG020000806.1:0-25022 GCA_009936455.2 Tomocerus minor
AAACTTTTTGGCTGTTTTTAGCAAATAAATAAACAAATTTTTTGGGAAAATAAATAAACAAATATCCGACCCCTGATAATTAGATATCGTTAAATTTATTATTTTCGTTTTAGGACTGTTCATTTACTTAAAAAAATTGTTTTTAGATCATTTTTAGATTGAATGTATTTTGAATAGCAATTTTAAGAAAATATTTTCTGTTGCTGTTCCACACCACAACATATATTATAGACAAACCAGTTTGAATTCATTTTTTGCACAAGAGTTTCATATTCAGAGTATCGAGTGTGCCGCATGGCCGTATTTAGAACTCAATTTCGGGGGTGGCAAAGCCAAACACATTTTATTACAATACTCTAATTCGCGCTAAAAAATTTTGCGGTTTTAGCCCACAAATTGATGAAGAAATTTCTCATTTCGCGCGAAGCGCGGAAATTTTTGCGTATTTTTCCAAAAATTTTATCTTTTTCTCGGATTTTGGGGAGAGGGCATTTGCCCCATATGCCACCCCCTCAATACGGCCATGGTGTGCCGTATATGCCGCCTGCCGTTTATTGCCGTAAATGCCGCACGATTTTTAATTGCGGCATGCCGTAAAAGTCGTAAATATATATATGTATGATGTAAATTATAAATACATACATTTACGGCTTTTACAGTATGCGGCAACAAATAATATTTTACTGCGTGCCGACTTTATACTCTCTGGTTATATTTGCTAATATCTGTAGCCACCTCTTGTGATTTTAAGTGTAGGCTTGAAATTGAAATGCAATGCTACTTGGCCTACTTACATTTACATTACTACTACATCTTGATAGTGATAATGGATATATGCAAGTATTTTCGTCACAACTATAATGTACAGCAACTGTGAGCATATCTATAGTTTTGATGTACCTGGTATTAATTGATGTGCTAGTGTAAAAAGCAGAATTTGCAGAAAATATATAAGCAAATGTGAGAATTATTAAGTGCGAAAACTTTTGGCAACGCGTTGAAACTTTCTACATCAGAGAAAGGAGGTAAGTAGCGGCTCTACAATAAATCGGTACATTGCTCTAGGTGATGTAGCTGAGTGTTTTTATGTGCTACGTAACTACATTATGTTGCAAGGTGAAATGTAAGAATGTCCGATATAAAATAAGGAGCGAGACCTTGCAACCGAAGAAGATTAAGGTCTGGTGACTGTAGGCAGCAATGTAGGCACCTGTCAGGGCCTTAAATTTCGTCTCGCCACTCCAGTTCATCTTATTTCTTGCCTTGTTATACTTGCGTAAACTTCCATTGGAAAGTACTTTCCTTAGTTTAAGTAACTGAATTTTCTGATCATGAGCTTCAGGCTTTGTACAGACATAATAATATAAGCTGGCTATATAGTATTAGTTAGTATTGGTTAGTAGTAACAGAAAATGATAATAATATAGTTTACCTCAGAGTTACGTTAGTGAATTCTTGTATGCTCTGAAAAGAAAATCAAACGACCTCGATGAGAATGCAATGGCAAGGGGGTTTATAAATGGCAGTTATTATGTAGTACTTACGGCGCTTAAGCCTCTTTAAAGAAATGCAGAAAATACTTAAGACATACAGCATTACAGGTTTTGCTACTACATATTAAATAGGTAGTGAGAGTACTCTGCGGCACACTTTCAAAGGTATACTTATAATATTTCTTTCTCGGTTTTTGCAGCTAATAATACTTTAGTGTAGTTTGTGCAGGGTCGAATAATGCATTCTCTTCTAGGTGCATGAACTTGTTAGTTAATGTGGAGAATGAGAGGAGAATTAAGATTCTTGCCGTCAAAGCCCCTAAAACATCGTCAGAGAAAGGAAAATAACAAGCTAAATACTCGCATACTTCTTTTACTACTTACTAAAGAACATATATTACTGAAAGTCTGCAAGAAATTCCCCTTATGTCATGACGGGAATCATTCATCTTTCTGTTATTTATGTCATCTGACTATAGAAGGGAAATATAGAGAATTGTATGCACGAGGAGAGGACGAGACACGAGGGATAGCATTAAAGTCTTTATGCAACAACCATATATCTAGCTACGTTATACGTCCTGACTATTATTGTATTTTTAGAAGGAAAACATAATACACGTCGAAAAAGTAATAGAATACGAAGATATGGGAAAATGCTTTATTTTCATAACATAAGACAGACTGCTCCATTTCATAGCAAAACACAATGGGCAATAATGCTCAGAATTTTATGGATACCAGAGTACACAAAGCTAAAAGCAGGACTTATGATGCGGGGAAATTTCTATTGGGAATAAATGAGCTTTTACTAAATGTTCTTTTGAATGAAAGTTTGAAAGAAGAGCTATAGCACATTGTTTGGTGTAGTTGAAAACACATTAGAGGGGCACTAACATGTAACATGTACCTCAAACTCACGCATACAGAGCACATCACACAAATTCGAAAATATGAGCAGTGAACGTGGCACTTTATGAAACTGACATTGATCTGTACAGACACAAGCAAAAATAAACTCCTGTGTTGTATTCCTTTGAAACTTGTGCATTTCACTTATTTAATATTCAACAAAGGAAACTATTGACATGACTCAGGCGCAATTCCTCATATAGCCACAACTTACAATAACCTCCAATGCAATTCATCATAGGAGTGCATATATTTAAATGTGCAGCGAGTACCTTCTTCTTACTTTCATCATTAAAGTTTTAATCATTTACACACATGTTTGCTTGTAAGCAAAGTTTCTACAAATTATTTTCCTACTTGAAACGAAAGTTACTACAGGTAGCTACAAAGTAATTGCTGGAGTACTTTATTTTGTATTTCATTATTTTAGGAGATTTTGACATTGATGTAACTTTTATCCTTTCCTGACAGGGTACATAATAAAGAAGGAATACATGGAAGTGAAATTCTTTTCATCTCCGAACTCTTTCACATAGAAGCTGAAGATTTTGTGACGGGGCCGGGGAAAAGTAATAGGCCAATATTAGCAGTTGAAAGTTTCAGGGTAATCGTGTCTAACCAGAGATTTTCTTGTAAGTACATTAGATCAATTTGTCACTTTAAGAATATCTGTCAGTGAATCTGTCATAGAAAGAAAGGAGAGGAATTTTATTGTTGGTGGATGGAAGGAGAGGGCAGGAGGGGGATTACCAAATCCTGTTTATTGAGACAAATCAAATTGAGTGGGGCCAACTTTTCCTGCCACTTACCACACGCATGCAAGTCAACTGACGCACTTCCCTTATTTATATAGTGAGATTACCTGCTCTGCCGTCTGCTACGCTTTCTTGACTTTACACGGACTATCTACACATACATGCGTATGCTTTGCGGATTCAATTCCACAGCTTCATTGATTTCAAATGCTAGGGACGGTTGGGTGGACACGCGGAGAAAAGGGCCGCTGGATGACGGAGAGGGTGAATGTCTAATGTCCAGAGGAAGGGAAGGGAAAAACGATTCTTAAAGGAGTCGACTACGAGACAAGATTATTTCGAATTCGAATGGGGAAGCTAACTAAGTGAACAGAAATGTCAATATAACAGCAGTGGCCACATAAACAGGAGAGAGGATTTCGGTCAGACTTTGCCGAAAAGACTCCACTTCTTCCCACGTACGTCCACATCAGTTTACTATTGAGAAATATACTGGCACACTAGCCAATAGCACACTAAGTGCACGTAGACAGCATCAACTTATCCCATTTCCTATACAGCTATGCTTACTTACTTAGGGCAGCAGCATCGTCCACAAAAGTGCCCGTCCAAGACATGGAAAGGGTAAGTAGCAGGAAGTGCCGCAAAGAGGAAAGCGACTTTCACTCGAGGGGGAAAGTCTTGTTAAGTCCGGCTATGTTCACCCTATCACGAGTTAACAGGGTCTTATCATACCACACATCACTTAGTATTTCTACGTCAAACTAAAAGTATTTTATCATATTTTATTGTAATAGATATGTCTTAAATTTTCTTCATTTTCATTTATTTCCTATTATTGTTTGCAATAACATTTACAAGCCAGATTTGATAAAATAAGAAAACGAATTATTTCACTGGCACAATTGCTGGTAGATTTCAACAGCAATAACTCGGTCCTTCTGCAACTACAACAAAGAAACAAATGTCAAGTATTCCGCTTTGTTTTTCCCAAAATAACCTTTGCAATTTTTTGTCAGTAATCGCAATGGTACCATGGGTAAATTGACAAACTTTGAAAGAATGTTGTAGCGGGTAGTCGAGTAGTAGTACATTATTATTGTTATAAAAGGCATGAGTACAATCATTGAAGGCTGAGATGTGACGTGTTTAATTTTAACAATATAATAGCAAGATGTTGGCTAAGAATTCAACAAAAGAGTTCAGTGAAAAATAAATTAAAATAATGCCTCTACCAAAAAAATCATTAAGGGTTTGGGATTGGTTTTGCAGAAATAAACTTTGGCTGTTTACTTGAACCCTGGTTGCCCTGTGTGTGTCTTTATATTGAAGTTTCGAACGCATGTTGGTATAATAATATGACTATAAAAAGAGTGTAAAAGCTAGGTACGTACTAGAGTGTGTATACTATAAAAAAAAAGGTATAGAGAGGAGAGAGATATTGTATTGCGAGAGACACATGTTGACAAAACACGATATTTTCGGAGACTGTTTTCGTGGTGGCAGGTTTTGTGAGTGGAGTTAACTGATCTCTGGGTTGCTGATGGCGCGGATGTTCCACCCAAATGTGTACATTCCTTGATATGTATGGCCTGGTCACTCAAGACTCAACTCACTCACCATCAGTCTATTCAACTATTATTTCCTTTGGAAATGTAGTGTATTGTAATGGGAATGGTCGGATAGGGACTAGCAGTTGTGCTGTGTCTGTCTATAGACGTTTCGCCGACTCTCCAGAAAACTCCCTCTATAAATATAGGTACATGGCGTGGAGTGGAAGAGAGGGAAGGGAAGTCGGAACAAGATTTTTTTCCACTTTTGCTTGAGTTGGTCGGACAGTGGTCTGTTCGGAGGAGTAAAAGGCTATGAATTGTATAAGTAAGTATATGTTGTCATTTCCCTTCAGATTTTCTTGGCTTAAGGCTTTGACTGAACTAAGGAGTATTTTTAAGTTGGTTGACATTGGAAAAGCATGGCATGTGTCTCTCTCTCACTCTCTTGACCACAATGTTCACTTCAATAAGCTGTGCCACTCTCCTCATACTCAACTATATAACCCACAGCTACACTTCCGTCTATATCTGTTTGTGTGCTGGCGTAAGTTACGATTAGAAAAGCTGCATATGTAAGTCTTGTCACGAACGTCGACTGCATTCGCTCCTTTTTCGAGTGGCTGGCATGCTATGACATAGTAGAGGAGACACAAGAGAAAGACTTCCCTTCACTTTCTTTCCCAGAAATTCTTTCTTCTATAAAATAGGGATCTAAGCCAGGCCATTTCCTTTACTCGTAAAAAAGGAAGCGGAGAATATCATCATGTGTGGCTTCCAATTCCGACTCCATGCTCAGCACCACCACACACCTAGATATATCTGTATTATTATATCTCACGATGAAATAATAGAACAAAAGGAACAAGTTATAGTCCCATAAGAAACTACTAAACGAACTAAAGCGTTATTACCTAACCTAGGCAAAGTTTCATAAAATCCGTTTAACTATTGCTATTATATTGTCGCATGCCTCTCCCTTTTTACGCCTGTCAACTTCAATTTAATCCAAAAGAAGATTCTTCATCGCTTACGCATCAAACGCTCAACTTAAAAATCCGAAGTCCCTAATGAGCTTTTAAACTGTGCTCTCTATATAAATAGCTATTGTTTAGCAAATGAATAGAAAAATGAAAACCTGGAAATGCACACAGCTATTGAATTGAATTGCAATGCATGAAAAGCAACCTGTCAGAATCAGGAATGGCATGTAATTTAGGTTGAAGGGGGATGGAGTAAAGAGAGAACGGGAGTTATGCCCATAAAACACTGAACTGTTGTAGAAGGGAATGTGAGGGCATTGGCGGAGGCACTCTCATTTCAAGTAAAACACCATAAAGCTTTCTCTGCTAATGAGTCACAGCTGTTTCAACGAGAAATAATGTGTAATTAGGTAGCTAACCATCCTTCCTCATAACAATAACACTTTTAGCACTCCAGAAGTAACTAGCAATAAGTAATACATTCACACATTGGTTTTTGGGTTACATGTTGTACTAAGTATACGTTGCTAAATAGCTTTGAGAATGCATGTACACACGTAGCTAATGTTCTTCTGTCCTCTAATCTACAGAATGTCGTGTATAAAATAAAATATTTTAATGCAATGTACTACGACTCCCTTTCCTACTGAAAGCAATTTTTTCTGATTGTGATTTGACACGCAATTACGCACACATCATAAAATGAAAGGACGAAATGAAAAGCCAACCACCCAACTAAACACAAATAAGCTTTTAGTTATTATTATTGTTAGTCCTTATTACACTAATATACTATTACAGCAGTTTAGTCTTTGTACTGGTTCTTAATAGTAATAGGAAGCAACTGCGAGGGAAATTATTTGACTCGGCATGCTCCACTACCGTTTTAGATACGACAACACACTAGAACAGCAGATATTAATAGTGCAGGAGCCAGGAGCCTTGATAATAATATGAATGGGAAGGTTAACATGTACATGTTGTAAAATATTAGAATGAGCCTTATTGCTTTCCTTTTTGCCCTACCTGCTTATTATGTTTATGAATGTCGCTGAAAATAGAGAGAGGGAAAGACGAAGCGTGTCAGCGGATTCTATTGTATCATATAAATCAATAATATTTCCTCTGCAATTTCTTTTACTAATTTAGATGTATCGTGTTCAGGCATATTATCATCAAAGGGGAAAGAAAACGTGGGGCACTAATAGTACATTACGCCTGCAGTCAGTCACAGCTCAGTGTAGTGAAGTCAATTCATGACACACGTTTACATCTTAGCCACACTATAATACAAGAGTAACTTTAATAGAAGTGCTGTTATTATGCAATAAAGGTTTTTATGCACAAGCATAGATTAGAGTGTGTCTGTAATAAGCAATTATTATGGTGTGACGAAGAAAAACAAAACATTTCCATTACCCAAGAGCATTTGGCTACACAGCTACTAAATGTATAGTCACACAGATACGATGTCATCCATGGAGTTGTAAATAATTTATACTTGCCCGAATTGGAGGAGGCAGGAGTCTGTCTGAATAGTGCCAAGGGACTTAGATTCGTAAACTGAAGGAGATGGAAAATTAGAGACGTTTCAGTTAGTTACCTACACATCCTATTTACTACATTTAATATTGTTATAGGCAGGGAGCTACACATAATAGAATGTAATGAAACTGAAATGAGTGGAAAGAGAGGGGCTAGCTGTTATTAGTGCACTTATACATGTAGAGAGATCTAAACAGATGCTATATTAGGTTACAACTATCAAAGATTCAAAGTTGTCGGGATATAGAGCGGTTTTATATGGAGAGGAGGAAATCCCAATATGAGTCTATTGGTTATGTTTCTTGTATCATTGCTCTGTGGAGGAAATTATATAAATAGAGAGCGCACTCGTGTACACGTTATGTTAGCCAGAATACACGACATTAGATTACATTGTACATAAATGTAGGAGTTGAGGAGGGAGGGAGCGAGAGAGAGAGGCTCGAGCCTCGTCTGCAGTCAGCAGAGCTGGAGTGTGGCTAATAATATAAGTGTCATGTGGTCGATCTTAATTATTGAGTAAAGAGATAAAAGGGAAACCCGGGACGGTCATTAACTCAGCATGCTACATTTGTTGGTCTGTGATATTAGGAGTGAAAGCGGCAGGAGTTGTTTGATGGGATTTCACTTGATGGACGTTTTCAGCTTCGAGATGACAAAAGTTTATGACTACTACTAAGGCTACTTTAGTCAATAGCACTCTTTTTACAGCTCCACTCCTACACACTCCCAACTCTCGTACTCTCTTGATATTTATACGCCACATTCAAACTTTTATCAGCCTTTCTCTCCGTCGGGGAAAGTTAAAATTGTATTTTATTTTACAACTTATGACCTCAACTCTCTGTAGCACAAGAACAGACAGGGCATTGTTGCAGGAGTCTCCTCGACCCTGTCATGCATCTATGTCGCCCACCACTACAACCTCACTCCTCTTTCTTGACATGTTGTTATTTTATGGCGAATTCCCATACTATCCAACTGCTAATAATATGTAGGGATGGCTACAGGCACTAAACTCAAATTAAATTAACAACCAAATTGTTGTGACAGTTGCATTCCAACAATACTATAATGTAATTACAATATTATAGCTACCAGCGATTCTGCCCTCCCAATTCCCACTATAGCTAATTTTTGAACTTTGATCTGATTATACTGTGACCTTTCACCCTTTGCACCCTTTCGCCTAATCAATATTTGCGAAACTTAAGTATTTACATTCATAAAACGTAAATGCAGGAGAAAAGCGTTCTGGAAAACGGATTTTTATTAGAAATTCTTTTGGAAATGAGCTAACATATCAGAGCTAATTCCCTTTCATCAATTAATTCCTAGTTTGTATTCCATTTGTCGCTTTTTTCCTTTGAGAAGCGGAACGCTCTGTGCACGGCATATTTTTTTGAAGGCTAACTTTAGAAAACTATTTTGGGGATGCAGAAGAAAAAGATTTGTATGTACGAATAGAAGCATGGCTCACTGATTAGATTTATCTGAATTTCTTTGCTGTTACATAAGGAGGGTGACATTGTGCTTAGGAAATTATATGAATTATATAATCTGGCGATATGTAAATATAAGGATTAAAAATAAGTTTTTGGATGTTAAGAGATGAGGTGAGTGACTTGGCAGGGAAAGTGAGTGAGTAAGAGTCCTAACTAGAGAGGAGACAATGAAATAGCGAGAGCCGACTCTCCTACTCCTACTTCAGAAGTTTTTCTTTGGAGTTTTGTAGATTGAGATAGTGTAGAACAAGGCGATAGTCAGTCATTGCTGCTCCACTTGAAATTCTCTGTCGACAAATGAAATGGAGAGAAAAGTTTTAATAAAAGAAGCGTAAGTATTAACGATGCCTCTCTCGTCGTTATACTAATAACGCTGAATTAGACTCCTATACAATGTACACTCTTAAATTAAGATGAACAACGGGCCAAAGTTGTTCGAAGGAAGGAAGAAAGAAGTTGCTTAATTTAATCATCAACACTTGGTTACCGGCCTCGTAAAATTATCAAATTATTGTATGAAGTGGAAGTAACCCGGCAATCCAATTCGCTGCATACACACGTTACACTGTAACTCCTATAATAATAATAAGGCTCCAACAGACGTTGCTACTTAGGCACTTGCCAGAAAAGGAGCGTGCATTTCTCCAGAATTTTATTCTTGTCGCTACTTCTAAAACTGCAAATAAATAATTTTAGTATCGAAGAGAACTTGGGAAACTTTATTTTTACAATCATTGTTTCAGTTTTAAAAGGTCAGTAGCCAAATATGAGAGAGTCCGCTGAGGGATAGAAAAAGTTAGTCACATAATTCGTGAAGGTTCCCGAAAGTGTTCTCGGTTTTTCCCTGGCTATACACACTATGCATTAGACTAACGTGTGTAGATATGTGTATTCAAAGTTCTTTGGCCATCCGTCTCAACTCAACTCTGAAGATAATAATAAAGATAAGTATCGCCCTACTTTACTCACAAAGAATTCCATCCCATTGCTCTTTCTCCTTCCTCACAATAAGATTTTCTGTCTAGAGATGCTATATCATTACTGCTCTGTTAACAAAGTACTCCTGTGCCTACCAGCACTGCACTGTCCTTCTATATCCACACGCTACTCCCTCCTTCGTCAGCCCACTAACTTTTGTTAGTTATGTATTTTGGAAGAGCCTACGACTCCATATCACAATGTCAATTTGAACGGCAAGATATTTCCTCTTTTACGGACTTGACTAGTAGCTATTTGTTTCCTATCTTATCATTTCTTTTATAAAAGAATCTTTGTGGCTAATCTCACCCAAAACTTTCTTCAGTTCTCTCAGAGGTTAACTAGCGACAAAACCCCAGATAGAAGGACTACTACGTGCACCCAGCTTTACTCCAGTGAGCTTCACTACAATATAGCTACATATCAACATGCCTTTTACATATCTACAGAGACATATCTCATATACAGAGACACCGTGAATATCCTATTGATGTTCAGCCACTAACAATTTTTTTCTGATGGACTATTCTAATCAAAATGCAATCCCATTAGTGTAATTAGAAATTATGATATGGCCACTAAGCAAGGACAATTTCGAAAAAAGGCAAATAGATCAACAAATCTATTTGCCTTTGCCTATAGATGTCCAATTGGAAATAGTGACCAGAAACCGATACGGCTCACTCCTAGCATTATAAAAAGTATTAATAATCTAGGGCTCTAATGTATAAGATTAAATGGTAATTGCTTGTCAAATAAATGTAACATTCTTTAACATGTTTGTACAGTTTCAGTCAGAGCAATTTATGAGTTTACGGTAGAAATAGCTAGCATATAATATACATCTTTAATACTTATTCCTGTTATGTACTATAGAATGCATTTATGGACAAAGTACACAGTAATAGAAGGAGTGGAAAGCATTAAAACGGCTTTTAAACATTTTTACGACAAGAAGCACACACTTAAAGCTATATTAAATTTTATTTCATTGAGTAATATAGATGGGGATGGGGTTCGTGTGTTGGTATTTAGGGAAGTAAACATCAAAATGAAATGCACTCCTTTATGCTAGATATCTGTGTAAGGTGATGGAGGAACATTCGTTAAAATTCATGTCAGTGTTAGTAATGGCTCATAAAGGGCTTATTAAGGTGCTCCAACAGCGACGAAGCATCTATAACCTTTGGCCATAAACATTCTAATGACACAAGATCATCGAAATGTGCCCTTTTAATTTGTCTTTCAAAGAAAAGCTAAAGGAAGGAAAGAGTGGAGCGTACACAGTGATGATGCAACAGTATCCATGAAAATACCTTGAAGGGAGAGAGAATTTTATTGGTCATTGAGTTTAAAGAGGACTCCCTATCGCCACTCTCAACTCCCATCTTTATTTACATAGTCAAAATATTAAACTTTGAATAAAAGTGAAATTAGCATATTATGTTAGATCCAGCTCTACGTACTCATACAAGTCGCTAAAATTCTATGGGCCTTGACATGTTACGATACAATGAGACATAAAGATTTAAGTGTTGACAGAACCTTTATTTCCTGCTATTTAAATAAGAATGGTACGTGAAAGGACCGAAATGAGAATGTTATACACACATTGCAATTTGAACTGTAGTGACTGTATGTGATTACTTTCACTGTTATGAATTGTTCGGTGAGGTCCTTTACTGGGAGTTATGGCTAAATGTGGATTTTAGTGTAGAATATAATTTGTGTGTTCAACAACCCACTTCCTATAGTTTCCCACAGAGTTCCTTTCTCTATTTAAACTCTATGTTTTCACGCAGTGGCAGCTACTTCCCATTTCCATACATTACATGCAATGCTGGAGAAAGCAGAGAAAGTTTTAACTACACACAGTTTGAAGTGAAAGGAGAAGGGATAGCAGTACGGAGTACACAAATACAATAGCATTAGGAGGAAACAGGAATAGCTCTCTCTGCTTTGTTTGCTCTGTTTATAACTATAAATTGGGAAGTACAGATATATCTACAGGGATGTGCCAAAGTAATTTATCATATGACTTTCACCTTGTAAATAACATTTCGCCAATTCACAACTAAACACTAAACCCAAAGTTTTTTACGGATTTTCAAACATGTTAGTCGTTTGCTTCATTTTTAGGGCAAAATCAATGAAAGTGAAGGGAAAATTTAATTATGAAAATATGCGTGAAAATAAGAAATGGTAATTACTACGTGTGAAAGTCATAAGACAAGTTACTTTTGAAAATCCCTGTATTAATGTGTATCTAGAGAGAGAGAAAGTAATGTAGGAGGGCGCGACACAGGCGGATTTGGCCAGGATCATCGACAGCCTGGAAATTCTTTAGTTTTGCTTTTCTCCTTTTCGACTGTGGAGTAGTGAGTGGATGTACAGAGTCCTGTTCATTGGTTTGTGATGGCTGCATGGCTCGACTCGAGGGTTGCATGATGAGAAGCGTTTATTGCTGATTTCCTCATTTCCTCCTGACTATATTGAGGGCCTCATAAAAGACTCATTACTCGATGCTTATTTGAGTCGACCCCAACTCCTTCCTTTCTCCAGCTACACTTCTTGGCTCTCACTTCCTACTCACCACCACCAGCCACTACTTCACTACACACAACAGCAGCCGAGTCTGCACTGCACTAGAGGAGTTCACCTTTTTCTCTATCTCCCTACATACATTAGTGGAACTGTATGCTGTGCACGTTTAAATAATCACGTCCCTTCTCTTCTCTTCTACAAATCTATGAGAACTCTGTAGAGATCTACGTACAGTCTGTAAATACTCACTGCTCTTCTCTCTGCATCTCTTGGAGCTCATTACTATTGCCCACCTTGCTTCTGGTGCATCATTTTAGACTCGATCTCTTCTCCATTTATATCTTGCTATTGTAAAACATCAATACTAACACACTTACATGCAGGGATGACTGTACCACATTTTATACAATTTCAAATGCATACTTGGCCAGCGAGGGGTTTCTTTTCTGCTTCAATTGTTCTTGCACTGTATTGTCTTCGTGTTACCCATATATAATTTTCAATTATTATTAGGTAGTACTTTATTAAAGCACTACCCTAAGTTTTGAGAACCCTGCATGTTGGCCTGCTTCTTTTGTTGTTGCAATTTTTTTGACCTACAGTCAATGGTAAAAATTACTTTCACATTGATACTATTAATGTCTCCAGCGTTGTATGGTGGATATACTTAAATGTGTGCATTTTCGTGGATTTCTCATGCTGTGCCGAGCATTGCAGGTAAACAAAGAGCTCACAGATTCAATGAAAATACCATTTATATTTTAATTAATTACTAATGAGAATGTCGGTACATAATGAGAGTTTACTAGATGGGACTTATTAATGGTGTTGACAATTACGTTTACTAGAACGATTTAGGGGTCTTCCATCCCAATTTAGAACGTAAAAGTTGTGAATTGTGATTGTGAACTTAAGTACCTGGTTATTCTGAAATCGAAGTAAAAATGTAAAGTAATAATTAAAAACAATTACTTTCTATAAATCAGAATTGAATGGTGCAACTTACTGTATGCATTACTTAGTTCCTGGTCGTCAGTTATTCAATTTACAATAAAGGGATGAGTTGTACTTGTGAAACCAAACACATCATATGAATATCACGTGTTTATTTATATTAGGTAAGGCACTATGAGCTGTAGACAAACAAAAGTCGGCTAGATATTTGTAATAGCACAATTACAGTTAAAGAGAGCAATGTCTCCAGCCAAGCCTCTCTTTTGTTATGTCTTCTGAGAACCAAAGCAGCCGTCAACAGTTTACCACACTGTCTATGTTTACACTCGCTCCAGTTATAGCAAATGATGAAAATGAAGAAAAGGCCTACGGGAAGAGGAATTGACAGAGAAAATGTTGCATAACACAAAGAGTTGGGATGAGATCAAGCAGATTGTAAAGAAAACAAAAAAACTCTCTATACATTATATGTTTATCTCGCAGAACACAATCACACAGGTTTATAAAACAAAATTGTAAATATAGGTACGTGCCAGGCACAGGATTTGAAATGTTACAAGTAGCTCTTGATATCGTCGTTGTTGCTAAAATCCTAAAATCTATTTACTCTATTGCGTTACTATTATTTGTTGTGGATGCTACTTTAAAGCAGTCACTTGAGTCTGATACTAGTGTATACACTCATAAATTGCTACTTATAAGTACCTGAAGCAATTTACAATAGACACTGAGGAGCGAGGACATTAAGTGTAGCTGTATATTTGAAATGAGGCTATAGGTAGGTAGTTGTAATTTTACTTTAGGTATATCTACAGTGAAAAGAGATAAGTGGACAAAAAGAGAAATGTCTACCTACCTACGTATATGTAAATAATCCGTACATAAGATTAGCCTGCAATGCTAAATAAAACAAGGTGGAAAGAGGAGTCGGTGGGAATTGCATAGCTAGTTCAACCTTCAACTGCAGAGAGAGAGAGAGAGAGAGAGAGAGAGAGAAGGCCGGGAGTAGGTACTGATTAACATTAAGGAAAAGGAGGAGTGAGAATGTATGTGGAAATTCACAGCAGCGTCCATCCAGAGAAAATTCCAGGCAGCTGACAATGCAAAGTGAAAGCGGCTGGAGAATGAGAGTCAGAATTGAGAAGACTCCTAGCGAGAGTGAGTTCCCTGCAATAACTCCATGATGTCCTGACTGCGTTGTTGTTTGTGTTGGCTAGGAGCTAGCTGCTAGGTATCTAGTTGGAGGAGAACACCTAGTAGGAGTTGTTGTGAGGAGTAGCCATCCTGCAGGATCCTCTAATGTACTCTTAAATAACATTTTCTGTTTTTTGACGTTCTCTGTCCCGAAATTGTTTATTTCTCCTTTCAGGCTCTTGTAATATTTAGAGGGAAGGAGCTGAGAGGAAATCTATTCTTTGAATGTGTTTGTGTAAGTAAAACAAATAGAAATCCCTG
The DNA here is from genome assembly GCA_009936455.2 of Tomocerus minor. Classification (NCBI taxonomy): domain Eukaryota; kingdom Metazoa; phylum Arthropoda; class Collembola; order Entomobryomorpha; family Tomoceridae; genus Tomocerus; species Tomocerus minor. Next base: position 14,675 of record JAAAYG020000806.1, read on the forward strand.
CCAGTCTGTCTGTTTCCCTAACTTGGAGTTGATGGTGGAGTGGAAGGCTAGGCTACTTACATTATTGCATTAGGTAGGTATGCAACGGCCTGTGTCTGCTCTTTGTGCTCTGCCTTTCCATGCCGTGCGTGGCAGCTTTGATTTGATTCATTGCCTGGGGACTAATGACGATCAAGGGAGACTGTGGCATAAGCTCCATCAATAATTTCCATTTTTCCGAGAGCTGCCTCACTCCTTCTCGCCCTACCAGCCAAGGCAAATACAAAACTCGACGAGAGTCAACCCAAGTGACTTTCTCCAGAATTTCCAATTGACATAACCTTAGCACTGCTTCCCTCTCAAAATCTCGACTTACTTTCTCCGCTCCCTCTGACATCACTTCACACATATTCAATTCATATTGTATTACAAAGTTAAAATTACTTGGGACTTGATATGCCTTCCCAACTCCAGCCAAGCACCTTTGTATTCCTCACCCACTTATGTACCTCCCTATGTTACTCTTCCTACCAAGCTAGGCTACCTACTTACTCTCTCTAAAAGAACAAAGTTTTGCTTAACTACAGAAACGGAGCTTGACAGCTTATTTTACAAAGTGTAACCCTAATATGAAAGAGACGGAAAGTAGATTTCAGATATTAGACTCCCGGCATAGTCACTCATTTTGCCCAAACCTTCCTGCCTACCTACTTACATGCTTCTAGTCCTCTCATCTAATGCATAATAGACATCTAGCTACAGGGAAAACATTACCCTATTACGTCACTCCATACACTTCCAAAACTTGTTTCCCTTTTCCAGGATTTGCAACTAACGCAATAATGTAATGTATGGAACCAAGTCCCAGACTACGTAAGTGACTTCATAATCTAAATCTAACTCTACATGTCCATTCAACCGTCTGCATTGAACACTGCTGATTCTGCAACCCACACAAATAGAGTCCATGCATAGGTGACCTTTTGAATGGATCCATAAAATATTAATGCAAGTCGTCGTCTGCCCCTTTATGATAAAATCATTTTTTCAATTCAATGGAGAAAGCATTTTGTCAGTGGAATATTTAGCTAATTTAGCTATCAATTTTCATTTGCTAACTTAATGCAAAGTACATCTTTCATTTCTTTCATTAACCTGTTGTCGGGGGATGACGACTAAAGTCGTAAAATCTTCCTAATATCACATTTATTACTAGTTTTGCTCAAAATTTCGTTTCTCTAAGAAAGTTAGTAACATTTTACATGACATACAACAAGTTCCTAAACCCATGCCATGTTTGTACAAATGTTTAAATCCATGTATGTCGTGGGAGTGATTTCGCCATAAAAATCTCCTTCTTGAAATATCGAACGCCTACATCGCTTGCACCACTCAACTTCAGCCAGTTAGCTCGTCATGTTTGTTATGTTGAGTTGCTTGCAAAATAATCTGCCAAATTTTAAATGTATAATTAAATAAAGTTCCAATCTTTTTACACATTCAAAATGTATATATTTTTGGTATGCCCTGCTCTCAATGCTACTCTCTCACTTTATCTAGAAATATTGTAGCTTAACAGCATCTGTATTTCATTCATGCCCTATTTCCATAAGCCGGGTAAAAGGAGAAGAATGAGTAGATGTTAAATGTTTGAGACAATATGGAAGTGTCATGTTTTATAATGTTTGTGTTTTTGGCCCCAATCCGAAATCCTAATTTCTCTCTAGAGATTGTAACAAAATCCTCGGATCTGATTCTGATCGGTACTTTATGTAGCTCATACACCATTTATATAAACTGGTTCTGCTCTTTTCATGTTAGCGGCTATACTGGCTTAAAGTTTTGACAAAGTTGCTGTAGCTTTTATTTGACAAGCTTTTCATGCAGTTTATTTTGGGGTAATAGAAACTGCAAGATGAGTTAGTATTACGTAGCGTAACATATTTTGCTAGGAATAGCGATCGGATTCACAATTTTATATTTGCTCTCTTATAATATTTCCCTGATATCGTAGAGAAGGTGATATTTTAGCAAAATTAAAAACCTATTGGTATTTCATGGTAGATTTCACAGTGTGCTAGGAAGCTATGGCGCAATACGTCAAGAAATGTGTTTGGAAGAGGGAAGAAATCTAAAACTTGAAAATAACATGTCAAAGAAAGTGTCACTGACATTCTCGTGTACTTTAGGTAGATTTATTATATGCTGGTAATGTTATATCAGTGCACACGCAACGCATCCTCAATAAGTTACGCAGCTTCTGCTTCATGTCAAACTTGTTTCGTTTCAGCATCAATTTCCATTTCAGCTCACAGATACAGCTCAGTTTAAATGATTCCCAGTCAAACTCACATTTTGATTTAAATTGCTGTCTTTTGACTTGAACTAAAGCTAAGGGATCGACATGACATTTGTATCATGTCCTATGCTCTATTGCTTCATATCTGTCAACTTTTAGAGCGTGCCGATTTGTCCTCTTGTTTTCGGCATATCTATCCTTGCGCTAAGATATCCATACACCATACACCAAGGATGGTGCTTACTTTGCTATATGTCCTCTTGTTTTGTAGTTATACAGTAATATGCATAGAATTTATTTATTACCTATCTATCCTTACATTATCTACCTTATTTGAATATTATGCTTGAAAAATCTGCTTCCTACTCTCATCATATCTGTCCACGCCGTTTTACGTCCCTAAGTGGTTCTGCGAAAGAAATTCATTTTTTTCTGATGGCATATATTATAGCCATTCCTAATACATCATATGCATCTTTGCTAACATTACTATATGTAGTCCAAGTTTTTATATGCAAAATTGCGCAGCAAGGAAAATATTACATCCTATTACAGATGAAAGAAGTCGACTTTGCAATAAGTTAACATTTCAAAATATGCAGTTACATTTTGGAGGTTACATATGCTACTTGTAAAATGGACTTACTAGGTAGGTAAATGGAAAAGTGTTTCTATACTTTGTATTACATACTGTAGTGATCTATAGTGTAGTGAATACGTAGGGATTACTTGCTTGAAAATATATGATATCCAATATTATTTATTACAAGATGAGTAAGATAGTTCTCCTTATCTCTTGACATAAAAATCTGGATGCCAATTTAGTTTTCTTCCAACGGGCTCTCTGCAATTTATTAGTAACAAGATCTGGAGATTGGTAGAAACCCCGTTTAAGATAACATATTGCTTTCCTCAAGTAAATAGAATGAACATATCTCTTTATTTTGCCAGAGAGGTAGCTATCCGTAAATATAGTAACACACATAACAGTAAAATGCTATTATTATAGTTACGGAAGTAGTTCAGCAAAGATACTTGACTATCTCTATGTGTACTATGCACATAGAGTGTACTTGAATGCAAGAGCTTCTCTATGAATGAATTTTTCATATGGGAGCACTTTCGAAGACTGCAGCTATATTATAGTTAAGTCTTCGTAGCTGCCTATCTCAACTCGGCCTACCTATGTTTACTCTGTGAATTCTCTGTTGCCTTATGTGCAGGCTGTGTGTACACATATATATATGCACATACGGCAATGTGTGCTTAGGCACATGCCAAGGTGTGTGTGCTAAAGTCATAAAATCATCAATTGGCTTGGGTTGGGTTGGGAAGTGTGAGAGAAGCCCTTCTCCATGATTCAACAACAATAAACAAAGAGGAAGCTGCAGAGAGGAGTAATCCCGATGCCACAAAAACTTGTAAATGTTCCCACTAAAGAATGAAAGAGTGTAATGTAATAGAGAGCAACTGGAGTCATTAGTCCAACTCGCAGCCACAAAAACAAACAAGAAATGAGGAGTAAAGTCCCGTCCGTCCGTCGGGTGTGAAGAAGATTGATCAACGAACCAACTGGAACCGAGAAAACTAAATTCATTCACAACGGGAAGCTCCAGTTATGTTCCATCCTCCATATAACCTGCAAATAAGTAAGGAGCAGCAAGGAGAATCTCGAATAAAGCTCAGACTTAGAGATGCGATCTGTGGATCTGTGTAGTTCAACACACAATATACTTAGGTAGCTAGCCACTATAGTGAATTGATTGAAGTGAAGATAGTGCACACCATTAGTATATTACACACAACACAAGCCATTTACTATTTACTAGCTATAAGTCCATGTGGATGCTGGTAGCTAAAACCTAATCGCTCCCCCGAAAACCTCATATATGCAAAAACTTAACCATCTACTCGTAGTATCCACCTATTGTTATATCTAGTTCATATTCTGCACAAATATATATTTGTAAGAATTTCTTATAGGTACATATATGCAAGCAAATAGCAAGTTAAACTTTAAAAGGCATGCACCTATAGTTTATACAACCCTTCCTATGTAATAATGAGCATATAGATTTTCCCCGAAGAAAGGGCGTAATTAGTAGGAAATTTACCCGTGAACGCAATATTATGTTAAAGAAGATACTATACAACACAATGAAAGCTTTTCTCAATTTCGAATTTTTGGAGATATAGGTGCAAATGTTTCAGTTTCCCCCGAATTTAGTAAATACGCCACGCATGCTACGGAAGTGTATGAAGGTTGTGGATTGTGGATGCAGAAAGTAAAACAGAGGAAGATGAGGAGAGAGGATCGCATCCCATCACATAATATTACATCACAACACTTCATTCCCTTGTTATCTGTAGTTTGTCTAACACCATAAGTGTAAGCGTAAAAGCAAAGTACATCACCATCACTATCACTTGACTATTACCATCATCATGGCCACATTGCATTGAATTGGCAGGGAGAAAGGGCACGGGGCGTAGCAGTCATAAGTAGCTCTATGTTCCTCACTCGCTGCCTCACCTACTATATTTATTTAGTCTTCCAAATTACATATAGTCGACAAAGATCCTCATCCCGTCCACACGGCTCTCTCTCTCTCTCTCTTCATACGAATCTCTTGCGCTGGCATATTTCTCTGGCTGTAGTTGTAGGCGTTTTAGCTAGGTACTTCCTAAAATGCCGATTCTGTAATATACCTACGGTGGTGAAAGTTTGGATCGCCAAAATAAAGAGAGACCACAATTGAGTCATAAAAATGGATTAGATTGTGAGATGGAACTCATTTTATTCTACCTCTGCCAAGCCAACTGTCTACAACAATGCACTGATTATTATGTCTTTGCCCAGCTTCACCAAACTACCCGGACACCATGCAGCAAGCAATCCTATATAGCCTACCACAATAGCATTGTGAAAGTAACGAGGTTAAATACATACCTAACCAGTTGATTGTGAAATTACTATAAAAGCAATAATACTACAAGCCTCTCCAAATGTACTAAAAGAATTCTCTGACTTCTCTATTCCAGTTGTTAAATTACAGATATGTTTTTCTATACCTTCCCTCTCTACTCTCTTCACCAAAAAAAGAGAAGACTAGCCAGGATATCCCTTGTGGTTAAAGAAATATCCCTAATAAACCATGTACTTGTGTTGAAAGGAATATACTACTAGAAATAGAACTGCTACTTGCACTAATGATAAGAAAATCTAAATATTTATCTATAGAGCGGCACATGTTATTGTATGATAAATCGAACCTGATTTCAAAGGAAATAACGCAAGATCAAATATAACGCAGAACTAGGTTAAACGGAATACAAAACAATGTTTGTTTAAACAGAGAGGAGTAGAAATGTGTTTAATACACAATAAGCGTAACCGATTGAGCAATTCAAAAACTATTTACTCAACTAAAACAAGTAAGCACTGGACCGATCAAGTCAATTGCCTGTTGGCTATTTAAGTTCAAAGCCCATTGCCTTTTGTGAAGGACAGTAGGTACAGGGATGATTTACAGAAAAAGTATCTTGAATACAGCGAGGTGCAATTCTCATCGAACAAAGACACTTTTTGTATAGGTACCATATTTACATATATAAAACTTCTTGCACATAAAACTGGAATTGATACCTGCTTTATAACTTGTACGTTTTAATTTCAGGATTTGAAGCAATCTTTGAACGGAGACGCACTTGAATCCATTAATCTAGTCGATATATAGTGAAGTGTGTTCATTTGTCCTTAAAACATTTCCCCTTTCAGTTTCAAAGGATTTCTCGTATTAAGTAATAGAGGTCCAGGTAGTTGCTTGTTTATATGGCCCAGTAAGTTTCGAAGTGTACTGTAGACGATTGCCGCCTCCGCAGCTTCAATTGCTGTAGGCAGTATGAAATGTATGTTAAGTAGTTGATATGCCACTTTGCACAGGACATGTGCTTAAGCAGTTTATAGTTAAATGGATGCTATACTCAAAGTGAGTAGTTAGTTTAACTTGTTTTCTGCTTTGTGAGCACAAGAGCAATATATCCCACTTACTGTGGAGTAATCTAATGTAGCAAAATAATGGCATGAGTTACTTCTGTGGAATGTTTTTAATGTACTGAAATTTAGAGCAAAGTCCATCACAGCACACGCACACAACCTCCGCCTACATACATTTCCTACTCAATCAGACTCGAGTTTACTTGTGGTCGAATAGTCAAAGATAACTTTAGCTAGGTCAAGGGGCACAACGAACAGAAGTCAAACTCTACTTTGAGAAAACGTAATTATTCTGAATGTAACATAATAAGGCTAATCGGATGCAGAGAACTCCCTCTCGAAACAATTCTGAGTAGAGAACGCACTCAGGAATGATAGTCAATAATACCAATACCAGATTTGGATAGAAAATCACATGTGACCAAGAACCTAACCCATAGACTTACATATTCCCCTTTCTCTAAATAAAGAATTGTTGCATAGACTAGACGGATTTTCTTCGCCCGCAGAATAACCTGTTTTGTTAGGCAGTGAGAGTAGTCGTACCAGTCCTGTTATATCAACGACAAGACAGAATTTGGAGAAAGCAGCCAATTACATCTTTTCGGAAGAAATAGCCGCAGGTTTTTCTTTCATGATGTAAATGGATAGCATTAGCTTCGCGAGGTACTTTCACCTGTTCGTGTTCGCACTAGACGTCCTAAAGCAGGAATTACGCATGGCACACAGGATTTCCCCTGTTGTTAACAAATTCTTCGGAGGTCTTCTCAAAAGGAATCACTGTTAAATGGTTGCGCAAATTAAATAAATGTGTTCCATGTTATTAACGACGAAATGTTTACCTACAGCCGACTACAGCGCATTGGCACTGGCAGCAAATATTGTTTCATGTATTATACATGCTCAAGGAAAACAAAACTTTTGCCCCAATTACCCACAGATACGAAAGGGATTACAGAAAGGGTATCCGAAAATAGGACAGTTTGACCTCGTTATCTTAAACTACCTTTGTGATTGAGTACATATTTTGATTCGTTATTGGTTATATTTTTATATATGATAATTATTAGATAATTGTGTTATTTATTTATTTTAAGCGAATGTTATTATTATTATCATCATACAAACCCAATGTTCCCAGTTCGTTAGTACATTGCTTGCATTGCTCACAGTAAAAACTATTAACTCGTATTAAAATAATATTCTTATTCTCCAACTCTCAACTGCCTTTGGAGTACAGACACATGATATGGGTATCCAATTCCGGCGTGGCATTATTGATACTTGATGCAAACGTGAAGCAGAATATCCTAAGCCAATTTGCAGGGAACGACTGTTAGCGGATCCTTGTTCCAATCGAAAAGGAAAGTGTAACTGAAACCGCCATTAATTCTGTAATCGAAGAAAAGGAAACTTTCTCCGGGAAGCCTTGCAACTACTAGAAAGAGGAGTGAAGGGAAGAGTCTTAACTTGAGCGCATTGTCGCTTGGCTACATGCAAGGCATAGTAAGACCAGAGTTGTCAACTTCTACGCAGCAGAAATGACGGGTTACATGACGACATCTCTATATTTATAGTTGACTGGGAAGAAAACGGGTCGAGTGAGCATAAAAGGTAATGACATGACGGTGACTTGTGGCCTCCTTCTAAGTTCTTGAACATCACGTTTAACGAAATGACGATGTGCGGTCATGCTGCGGTCTCCGTCCAGTTCAGGAACGACGTCCCAACATTTTAACGGCTCACACACTCTCTCTCCTTCCTTTTCACACACTTTTCGAGCCTACAATCTCCCTATAAGGAACATCCAGTTTCCAGCCATTTGTCTCGAAATTGCTAGGTGTTCGCATCTCTGTAATAGCACACTTGATATCTCCAGATCAAATATAACCTGAATTTAAGCTATCAAAGGAGGTGTTTGATGGGTAGCTGCTTGCGCTATAGACAGTGGGCAATTACTCTTGATTCCCAATTTGTCTGGTATATTTATCTTGCAGAAATAATTGTAACCAGTTGGAATTATGTTTTACAATCAATTTTAGAAGCATTGCCTTTTATAGACCGTAGAGTACTATAATATCTACATAATCTACAATTCGTTTAAATTAAGATTTAAAAAGTAAACCACAGGAATTATTATAAATTTTTCCTTGCAAGGTTCAAAGGTAATTATAATATATAATTGTAGAATCCTACACCTATAAAAACAAAATAGGGTAAATCAATTAAACCATGGTCATGTATAGAGGTAGGTGGCACTGCGCACGGGTAGCAGATTATAATGACACTGAAAAATGGTTATCTATATTTTCGCTAACATTGTTGTAGTCGCCGGCTCCTGTGAAAAAACGTGAAATATATACTACACTACAGTGCACTTTTAGTGGTGGAAGATGTTCCTTACTGCTAAAGCTGCGTATTTAGATGTAGGGACATTTGTTTTCGGAATCCTCGCTCGCTATGTATCTGCTTCATTACAATCTCCTCTATCAACCAATAACCCAGTTTAGTTTTAATATTATCATAAGAGTCTGTTGTGCAAGAGGCGACTGTGGAGATTATAAGCTATACATGACCCATATACGAGGCAATAGTCATTACGCGAAAACACAATAGAAACCGCAATGGAAGAGAGTCTAAGAATTTCTCTCCTACTGAAATGAGCTATAAACTTCAGTAAAAGTTAACCGAAGCAAATGTTAATTCCAACTATGCGGATATGTTGACTTCATGTTCAGTCTAATCTTATGTTACGTACTCGCCACGGACGCTACTGCTACTGAATTCCTTAACAGCATCACAAACATGCGTACGTAAGATCCTCTTTGCGGGTCTTTGCACCAAGAATACAAAAGTATCACAAGACAATGGCCATATCACTACACGCTACTTTAGTTTTTATTTTATACTGCGATTTATACTAATTATCGCTCATACTTAGACACACGTGTTATAGCCCGATAGTCCAATATTAGTCTAGTATATTGTCAAGACTTGACCCTCCCTTCTCCTATGTGCGTGCATCAACCGATCACATCTTCAAAATTAAATACTGCTATTATTAAATTACAGGATTTTACGTACTTCATAAAATACAAACATGTGTTACACATAATTTGTAGTAAATATAAATAACCTATTTTATGTGAGTAGCTAGTAGAATAGACTCCCACACAGTTGCCTACAGTCGAGCAGTCTACTACAGCCACTGTAGTGCGCGTCTTTTTTCAACAAATTACATGATAGTGGACTCAGGGGTTAGTAAAACGATATCTTTTTTTTGAGCACTTTGCTTTCTTAATTTTCTCGAAAATCTCCCCCAATAAAAAGTAATTCTTGGGGGAAAGTTTGCTAGATTCTAATCAAAATCACTCCATAACAGTCATCCTCGGAAATGCTTTTAGGCCATTTTAGCAATGACTTTTACTTAGTTCCTAACGAATCCATTTCATAATACAAAGTGTTATGACTTCGGCTAATCTAATAGGAGCTCGTATTCACTTGTGTTGCTGTACACTTTCTCCGTGTCACGGAAAAACCTCTCCGTTAGAAAATATCCATGAAAAATCTCACAAAACAGTGCACATTAACGAGTCTTTTAAACATCGCATTAACTGAGACCCAATCAAAACATTCCTAATTTATTGCGCCAAAGTTTTGTAGCGCACATCCGAGAGGGTATTGCTCTTTTTATTGTCACATACTCATCCAACATGTTTAGCTTACAAAGCTTTTTAAGCCCTAGAATTGGATATAAATGCTGTCACGTAAAACATTACGGTTTACCCGTCCATTGTCCTTTCACACAAATTAGCCGACATTAGGTACTGTTTAGAAATTATAAATTCTACATTGTTTTTAGCCCACTGACTCATTAAATATTAAGTGTAAATTGACAGTAATAATAATAAGGGCAGATTACGGTTTCTAATTCTGTTTATAATTATTATGAGTTTAAATAGAATGGGGTACGTGTAGAATTTATCGATATCTACATTATAGGTAGGCTAATAATCTAATAAGTACCTAAGCATTAAAAGGGTGCTTGTCATCATCGTGTTTTTTGCAAGTGA
>JAAAYG020000817.1:6044-23104 GCA_009936455.2 Tomocerus minor
GAGACTCGAAACAATTTTAGCTAGCATAGACGTATAAGTGGTTAAAGAAAGCCATGCAAATGATTTGACTGTTATTTTAGCTACCTATTTAAACAAAGTTGGTGTACTTAAAGAATCCATGTTACCATGGATTCTCGGGGTAACGATTAATATATCTCTATATTAATATTTTCGGGAAAATCCATGGTAACAGGTTTACAAATCTTGCTATTTAAAGTATGTCAGAGATATGACATTTTATAATTGTTAGCAATGTTTATAAAGTGCCTTGTCATTAAATGGCTAATTATTATTCTGTGCATTTCATTTACAGCCTGGGGCCCCTAAACTGAAAGTTCTTCAAATCTCAGACACACATTGGGATCCTCACTACGAGCCGGGTTCAAACGCGGACTGCAAAGAACCTCTCTGTTGCAGGTAAGATTTTAACCCAATTTCCTGATTTTCTGTCAAAATTGTGACGAAAATATTTTTTTGTAGTTCTTTTGAGTTGATTTAATTGTTTTTAATGACGATTGATGGCTAATACTAATGAAGAAAATAAATACAAAAGTATGTAATCTATCGCATAGGTTGAGTAGCGGACCTCTGCCGCCTAGACCCCATTTAGGGGCTGGAATTTGGGGCGACTACCGTAAATGTGATACTCCCAGAGTGACAATGGAATCCATGTTCGAGCATATTTCCAGAACACATCCTGTAAGTTGAACATTCCTCCTATCATTGCGGGTAAGCTGTAGACGATGAATTTATGACGGGAGTTTGACGAATGATGCTAGGATATTGACTACATTATTTGGACTGGTGACATCCCTGCTCACGACATTTGGAATCAGACTCATCATGGGAATCTGGAGATCATAAAAGACACAGTGGACCTCTTCATTCAATTCTTTCCTCACACCCCTATTTTTCCAGCTCTTGGCAATCACGAAGGAGCTCCAGTTAATAGGTATGTCACGTCAACTACCTTCTAAGACTTGTAAGAGTATTCACGTCACGTTTTATTCTTCATGTGTGTACGGGCACAATGATTCGTCGTTAGTAAATGAGATTTTTTCAGTTGAGCATTAAAATGATCTGTCGTTTGCGTCAACAAGTAGGATGCATTTACGCTGTCATTATTTACTACTCTAATAATAAAGAACAATTTGTAGAGAACATGAATTTCTTTCGAAAGATAAATGAGCTAGAATAGCAATGATGTCTCTTCTAATTGAACACAATTTCTATGTCACCTAAAATGTGCTGACAACAGAGTGCGTAGGATAATTGGAGAGACGTTTAATCTCATTCTAACTTGTGGCACTTCATTGTAAAAACATGTGGAATAGACCCACATACGTCAACTCGAAATCCTTTAGTCACTTTAGTGTGCAGTCACTTAATTGGCAATGACATTATAATAATTGTGGATTAGTTACATCCCTTGCAGGGCTAGGCACCCATACTTGTTGTCAGTGTGAGTACAGTGTTGTATTCAGCATCCATCTCACTCCTCGACTTGTAACAACCACAGTTATTAGCTTTATTGGCTGTCATTGATATTTATGTAATTCAGGGGTGTATAGCGAGAAAGACTTTCCTCAAATTCCAGAAAACAGAATTTCTTAATAATTTTTATGTATTTTGGGGCTTTAATTGACTTTTTCAGGCAAATATTTGCTTTTTTTGCGTACGTCTATGATAGTTAGTTTCAGTTACCTTCTTCATTTTATGTATCAAGTCATCGCTTTAGTTTATCATTGCATGCAATGAATGTGAGTATAAGAAAGATTGTTTTGTGAGGACAGTTTTGCTCCTCCGTGGGTGACGAACCCGAGGTTCAGCATCGACTGGCTCTACTCTGAGCTGCAGAAGGAGTGGGCACGCTGGCTCCCAGCCACTAGCTTCTCTACCGTAAGTCAAACTTTTCATTGTGCCATCATCATTATTCATCATATAGGAAACTGCAGTTTCTCAATTGTTGATTAATCTCATTTGTTGTTACAGATCAAGGAAGGGGCTTTTTACTCGACCATGATCAAGCCGGGATTCAAAATCATCTCTATGAACACGAACTACTGCAACAATAAAAATTGGTAATACTCCTTCCCTATCTCCCCCCCCCCCCATTCACATCAGTCAATCACAGAAAATAGAAATGCTTCTAATGTTTAGTGTAGGAACAGACTGCAGACAACCATAAAACAAACGTGGCAAATGGATGCTCTTAATAATGCACATGTCTATAGATGAATTTTAAAAGTTAACTGCTTGATAATGTCTCCGGAAAGATATTTTTCCAGTGTTATAACCCGATACTAAAAAAGAAAACAACAGAATTCATGCTGGCTTTTTACTATTTTAAAAATTGATTTTGAGAGTATTGGTGTATTATTAGGAGTAGATTATTCTGGGGTTATTTCAATCGTCAAATCTTTGTTTTTCTACCAGATAAAGTACAAATAAACAACAGGCAAAAAGAGACAAAAATAGAACGTGGTAATTGCAGAAAGTAGATTCACACCTGAGAATCTCAGATGAGATGCCAATTGCCTCGTTGTTATTACATAATTGCAAATTCCAATTTGTAACATGTGGAGCAAGAGTATTAATGGCTACTTAAAACTGTGTGAGCTTGTTAAATTGGCATTTCATTGAGGAAGGGAAGAAGGCAGAATAAGAATGGCTAAGTGAAAGCAAAGGCAATTAGCCAACTTTGATACTTTAGGTTGGCAAATGATGAATTGTCTGAAATGAGTCTAGTGGAGCTACTCTGTCTGTTCTACTAAAATTATATTAAAGTAGATAATAAATCATAGGAATGTGCATTTCAACTGGTGTGTCTCTGCGATGAGAGTGCAGAAGAATGAAAGGAAATCAGATTTATTTATCTGTGGACGTATACTGTGTCCTCTATTATGTTTTGTGTTTAGAGGAGAGAACGTAGTTTTCAGTGGAGATAATGGAGCGATTCATCTCCACTCTCTTCTCCAACGCTTTTTTCTTCTGTCAAACGAAATAAATAAATTGGAATGATGAGGCTCAAGTGATAAGTTAAGTAAGAGAGAGAGAGTTCACTTCTTCGCTAATTTCGCCACAGTTAAATGACCCAGCTAGAAACTAGCTGTACATTGCTGCTGCAGAATATTATTGTCGAGATTTGCTACAGGGAATAATTTATGTTGTTATCTCGAATATCAGTCAAATAGAATACATTTTTTGTTTCACTTCTTTGTGCTTCACTTTGCTCGCCAATTTCAATCTGCGGAAGAACAGAGATTTTGCCATTGTGCAAAGAAAGATTCTCTATTCCTTATTCTCTATTATAGCTATATTTGTAGGTGAATTTTGTGATAATGCTATTCACTATATAGGTACTCTATATTGAAATCATGATAAAGCTACACAGGTTTTTTCCTTTGAAATTCTTCTTTTTTTCGCTGTACAACTTCAGTAAATATCTTGAAGAACCAAGTGATAAATTAATGACGGTGTGGTTTTCAAGACGCAAAATCCCATCGGCACTTGTTAAGCGGAGAAAGATAGCGAAATAGATGTCCTTCGGCAAATTTATGAATTGCAACGGAACTTTTTTCCTCATAAAATATCAAACTCTCTAACAATTCGAATGTAGTTTACTTTAATCTTGCCCTTTCTCGTTTGTCAGTTAATTTAACCGAGTCGTGCGGTTCTGCGATGGCTAATTGCGTCTTGTGTCTACCTACGCATTGTCTGTAATTTTATTCTTTAGTTTTGCTCTCTCTCGATTCTCGATTGATGTTTCTAATGTTCTCTCCTCAACATCAACTATTGAATGCGCGTCTCAACAATTAAATGAAATGTTCACTATTCTTCCTCATCTCATTTCTTTTCCTTCTTTTCAGGTGGCTCTTGGTCAACAGTACAGATCCAGTGGACGAACTCAAATGGCTCATCTTTGAACTACAGTCTTCTGAGCTAGCGAGAGAAAAAGTCCACATCATTGCACATATTCCACCAGGTAGATACATTTTATTATTGTATTACTCATTTCATCACTTGATCTCATTCCAATTCCCACTTCTCAAATGAAATCAATGAAAACATTTACAGATTGAGGAGAAATTACAATTTACAAATTGAAAATCAGTCTAACTCCTTATGTATGTGTAAGTCAATGAATTCCCTGACAATATTTATTTTTATTCCCACTTTCTAGGACATCCTGATTGCATGAAGACTTGGAGTAGCAACTATTATCGCATTATATCGAGGTGAGCGGACTATAGTCATTTTTTACCATTATGTACTACCAGTGGATTGTGGATCTCCCGATTTTCAAATAAATGTATAAAAGGAATTCCGGCTACGATTTCATCGAATGTCAAAGTGTAGCAAAGTCAAACTTTATTTGATCAGATATCAGATCAACGTTGCAGAAATCAATGCGCTTTGAGCATAATATACATTTATAATGAATAAGTAGTTTTTTCAGAAAATGTTGTCCACCCGGTAGAGAGTGAACACTGAAAGTCGAGTCGTGTGGATTAAATGTTAACATGAATGTAATGCCAGCAAAGCTCTCTCATTAAAAGTAACACGAGTGGGAGACTCAGAATACAATAGACAGCGAATAAATATTATGGAATGATGATATTCGTATGCACATAAGGAGAATGAGTATAGAATGACTTAAGTAATGCAGGCGTAGAAGGAATCTCATTGTCATTGAAGTGCATTTGTGTTTATGAGGTTGTGAGTGCACGTGAGATAAATTGCATTGGAAATCCTGCAAGTTGTTTGTATTGTAGTTTGTGCATGTGGTGCGTGCAGATATAGGATGTCATTTAGTTCAAGTTCAGCTATGGTTTCCTTGCAATTGGCCAAGAAGTGCCACAAAGTGCAGTGACACTATTAATAGAGAAATGCATTGGAAAATCGTTCCTGTGCAGTTGTTATCTTTGAATAGGATTTCATTACCAGTGTTGGAGAAGTAAAGATATTGTGAGGAGAGTGTGGCCTGCAAAATAAATTAAAACGGCAGTAGAAGTAGCTGAGACGAATAATAGATAGAGTCGTAAAGATGAAAAGACAGGAAGTAATGAATGAGAGAGATGATTACTTGCAGCTGTAGTGCTTTATTGCCTGAAAATAATGGGACGCACTTACGGTACTCAAGATAATGATCGCAACAGAGTTACTGTACAAATTATACACATGCACGTTCCTCGCTCTCCTCCTTGTCCTAGGCCAGTTAATAATTGGGCCTAAGTGTAAGTAGGAAAATGGTACATGAAAACTACACGTCTCAACTATTATTTTCAATTTACTCGCACACACTACAGTCCATTCATTCCCATTTGCTCCTTTGAAATGGCGAATCGCCTAATCCGTCCTTACGTACACACTGCACTGTTGAATGTATAGTAATGTCCATAAACAAAGATGAAAGAGAATATGCTAAAAGAAGCTAGATATGCAAAGGGGTAATAAACTAATGTGTTTTGTTTTGGTCACGGACAGATTCGAAGGCACGATCGCCGCTCAATTCTTTGGTCACACTCATTACGACGAGTTGGAATTATTTTACCCAAAAGAGGACCCATATCGAGCTTGCAGCGTTGCCTACGTCGGCCCTTCAGTCACTCCTTATTACAATCTGAATCCCGGATACCGAATTTATTATGTTGACGGGGATTATTCCGGAAGCACTCGGGTAACATTCCAAAATCATCCCAAAATGAAATATAAAATGTTACAGAATTCAAGAGAGATGAGATATTTTTTCAGGCTGTGATGGATCATGAGACGTGGGTGACGGACCTGGGTGAAGCAAATCGTGTCCGAGCCCAATCTCTCACTTGGTACAAATTGTACTCTGCGAAACAAGCTTATGGCTTACAGGATCTGAGTCCACAAAGTTGGGACGATCTTGTCATGGCTATGTACAAAAACAAACGCCTTTTTAATCTCTACTACAGGTACGTCCTATATAAATATTTAAATTTGATCATCCTCACTTTGCAAATTGGGACAGGACTGTAATTTTGATTATCCTTGTCAGATTCTACAATAAGAACTCCCCTGTGGCTGCTGAGTGCGATGAAGAGTGTAAAAATCGTCTTCTCTGCGTAAGTGTTACAAATTTTGTATTTCTACCTGGGAAAAGGGATGATGAGTTGAGATTTAGATTGACATGCGATGATTTTTTGGGGAACAGGATGCTCGTAGTGGAAGATCTCACGCACGAGAGGAGACCTGTCGACCGAGACCGACTCACAATCGGTTTTCGCGAGGAGGAGTGGCCGAGGCCAAGCCTCAAAGTACCATGTCCCAAATCTTCGGATCAATCTCTTCAGCGTGAGTTGTCGTTATCTCAATAATTTTTTTAGTGGCTAACCGAACTAATGGGGGAATTGCATAAGATAGTTACTCAATCGTGCTTCTTTACCATTGACTAACCTCGGCAATAAATTATCCCGTTAAGCATGATGCTTGTTAAAAAAAGTTTTTATTTTTGCATGACGTGTCTTTTTGTGGTCTGCTAGTAAAAAGGCTGCTACCGTACTCCTGATCATTTTCTGCATGATGAATTTAATGGATTGATTTGCATTTATTTTTAGAATCTCGGCTATTATGTCGTTTGTGTCGTTTCCCTTTGGCTTTGGCTAACGCGAGCATGCAGCCGTAGCTATAACCATTTAATTCCATTAGCTGTTCTCAGAAATGAAATTCTCCTGGGGTTTTACCAGTCAAGTCTTGAAAAAAGCCATAGAATGACAAAAAAAAACAAGTTCACGTGGATGCATGTACCATAAGTTTATTATAATATTTTAACCAAGTTAAGTGGAGCTGTTAAGCGAATGAAGTGCGATATGCTTGCAATGTGCCTGTGTCCCAGTCTACTACCTACTTATAAATGCTAATTTTGTGGACTGAACTGAATCACAAATGGCAGGAATTAAGAGACTTATATAGTCTGGGCTCAAAGAAATACTTTTAATCGTGGAAGACGCATGTTCCTTGATATTTTGCATGTTGCCTGGATTTGTTGCGCTATGACTCTTTGTTACCTGATGTGATTCTGTGTGAAGTGAATTGAAGAGGATTGCCAAACTCTCCTTTTCTTTAGTGCGGAATAATGCCGTTCGTTGTTCGGGACATGCCTGTGAATTTAATAAAGCAGATCAGAATTGAAGCAATCAGTTGCCTGAAGTTGCCATAATCTTCTTTATACCTTTCACTATATAAATGTCTCCGCTAAACAAAACTCTTTAAAACTTGGCTGAAAATGCAATGCAACGGTGCTATGATGAATTTATGAATTGATGATGATAACGTCACGTCTTGGCCACCTTCCTCTCTACGCATCTTCACTTGTTTCTCCAGCATTTGTTAATATTCTCTGGCTGCCACTTATTGCCTGCCGTGTGTGTACAAAGACAACATCTATTTATTGTCTATGTGTAAACTGTGAATGTATCTTGATATTGTATCAATCCCTCCCTCCTCTCCTATTAACTCCTCTCATATCTTCACTTTTCTGTTTTGTGCTTAACAAAATCTGTAATAAAGTTTAACCATACTATATTCAATTGCCCCGTTAACATAAAATTATCATTTTTGTCTCATTGCCTATACCCGTACTCATAGGTAAGCAATGCATTGCAATTTTTTCGTATACCTATACCTAAAATGTAATAATAATGTTGAGACTTGTTCCTGAAATCTCAAGGATCTCATCTCAGATAGAAAGACACCTGAAGGAATTTCTTTTCTCATTACGTCAGTAAAAGAATTTTAGTATTTATTAGTGTAAATAAATATTTCTAGGTAGTAGAAGTAGTAGTAGGTAGAGGTAGACTTCTTTTGATTGTAATTCCTTCCAGGTACACATTCACATAAGTGCAGGGATGAATTATGAAGAAGGGTTGTTGGTGATTCATGCACGATGAATTTGTCTCACACAGATGCAAAGTACAGTATTTGTGTGGAACACACATTGAGTAGACAGTGTAGAAAGTGAGGGCCGGAAAAGAAAACAAAGGAAACGTCCGTTGAGCTGATAATTTGTCGAGAGAGAGAGAGAGATAGAGATTGTTCGGAGATGAGTAAATATGTAGAGCAGAGTTGGACGATAAGGGAGTCATACAGGAGGAAGAGATTAAGTATATACATAGTCAAGTCACTATATAGTATATAGTATATAATAATTAGGTATACATAATTCTCGAGTTATACTGTGTGGGTAAGGAGCAGGCAGAGAGGAGGAAGGCGATTAGAAGGAGAGTTCTGCAACATTCAATTGTGTTGATTAGGATTTGGAGGCTGTTTGAGTTGTGTGATGTGTGCGAGGTAGTTTGATCTGTTGTGTTTAGTGCGACTTAACTTCTGCTTTGTTTGTTCCTGCCTCCGTCTCAACTGAGAACTCAGTCCGTTTGCTAATCATTCACTTCTTCTGTCCAGAGCTCAGTGGCTAATGCAGATAGGCACTGTGTACAATAGATAGGAACACCTATAGGCACTGCACACTCACAGTTGGCAGAGAGAGAGAGAGATTATGTGATGGATAGAGAGATGCAGATGTTGTGAGTGTGTGTCTAGTTATTAGTTAGTCTCCTGCCACTACTCCTCGTTCCTCATCTCATTTCTCCGTCTCTTTATTCTGACTTGTAGGCTTCAGAAACTGAAAGTTGACATGCAAGAGAAGTACCAGAGTCTCAAAAGGAAAATCGGCTCCAAACTCGCCTCCATCTCATTCAATCTCTAGACACCGAGCCAACTGCTCTCCTGCCTGCCTGCCTGGACTGGCCCTTCCTAACCAACCAACCAACCAACCCTCTCTCAATATTCTCAACTATTTCTCACAGCACCGTTTCCTCGTTTTACAACATTTCCCTCGGCAGCCATCCATTTTATTCATCATTAGAATTTATCACATTTCCTTTCAATTTTAATCCACAATTTTATTTATTTCTCATCTCTATTTTATAGAAAAAATAATTATAAATCTCATCTCATCCTTTGTTCCCACTTTTATATTTGTACGCAGAGTTGATTTAAAACTGTATTACTTTCCTTTGTTCCCCTCATACCCAACACAATACACTTTGCCTAGTATCAATAGCAAGTAAAAAAGGAAGATTCATTTCTGTCTAGATGAGACTTAGCATTACATAATATTTAATTAAAATTACTGTTATCATGTTACACATACACACAAGTGTCATATATTTACTTCCCTCGTTAGAATACTACATTGTTTTACACAGAGATATTACAGGTAAGTAGAGAATTTTATGAATACCTACACATATTATATAATTATAGTAAATCATTAATAATTTTTAATGCAATCAATGATTTCAATTGATTCAAAACTCTTCCTTAGACTTCATGATAAATAAAATGAACGAACGCTCGAATATTCGGAAGAATTCCGATTTATTTCCATTTATAACAACTTTTTCATTCTTGTACACATTTCGTCACATAGTTTTATACAGTTATCTACTAAAGTATATAATAACACATTTATAAAACATGCACACATAATCCATCAATAAGGGTTGGTTAAATGGCTACCATAATTGAGCCACTTACCAATAAAATCGACACATACTTAAAGATTAAAATCATAATACAACAAAAGGGCTTTGTAGAGAACTTTGCTTTTCTACAACTTGTATTTGTACATTGGATTACATTCATATATATCATCATTTCATATAATACTAATATACTAATAGAATCTTTTATAATCTCTTTGTTTGTTGATGTGTTGAACAATATTTTAGCATGGATATGAAATCAATAAGTTTACTAAGCGTATGATGAGTAGTATAGTGTCACGAGTAATTATTATACCTATAGATTGTACTAATTAGTTACATTAATACTTTCTACACTGAGAGTTGTATTTAAAAAAAGTTCTTATAGGCTATACCTGCATTCAAATAATATCATTTTCAGTAAAAAGTAAATGCATTTTTAAAAAATTCTCTTAATATGAACTGTTGGTTATCCTAATTTAAAAAAGGTCTCTGGATAAAATTTTTTAAGCTCTGGAGCATAAGTGTACTGTTTTCGTTGTGTTTGTAGCTAGATGAAGCTGAACTGAACAAAAGAGAGGAATCAAAATGTGTCACAGAAAAAGTGAGCACACTTTGTTTCCAATCAAAATAAGGGTAATAGTTTCCTCGTTGATAAAAAATCAAACTTTCTAACTTAACTAATAATAATATTTCTCCTAACTCTAATAAACGTAATGGGTTTCCTGAACTGTACTATGTAAGTGAGAATCGAGTCAAATCCAGTCATGAATCTTTCTCACTCAATGTCAAGACAAAGTTGAGTTGACAAAAGTGAACATGACACGAAACGACCACATTGAACTGAAAGTTGAACTGTGTTAATTCTCAGTTAACTGAGCAACATTAATTAATTACAGAGAGCGGAACTTGAGCTGATTACATGTAATAAGTAAGTAAGTGATTAAAAGTGAGCAAAAAGGAAGGACCGCCCTCTCTATATACTCTTACCATAATAAAATACCAATAAAAATACATTGCATGTACATCATAAGCAATAATTAAACCACATAGAGAGCAACTTAGAAATCACGACAGCAAATTATTAAGTGCATTCAATCAATTAGGAATACCACACGAGTACGGACGGCATATGATCTATATTACTGAACAAGAAGAGCAGAGCGAGTGCGGTAAGTCAACCACAAACATTCTCAAACGTCTTCATTCAATAATAATAATAATATTACATCCACTTATGAGTACTCTTGCTAAAATACTAATTCACAACAGTTCCATTCAATTTCAGAATGATATCAAAAATCAAATCCCATTTCTAAGAGTATTTTAAAGGTATATATATATATATAGATAGATAATACTTTGTTCTGTTTTAAATTGAATTTCACCGAGAATGAATTAAAATAATTTATCAGGACAAAAACACATGGATAGAATTTTAACTTTTTCTATATATAAAAAAGATTTCTTCTATTTATGGAACTCCATATCTTGCATGTATTTGCTTTGTGACAATAATGTAAGGTGCTCAAAAATCTAAAATTAAATGTAGGTACTGAATTCTTTGTAATTGTAAACCAACCTAACAAAAGTATTACTGCTCATTTGTACGTGGGTGGAGAGTGCATTTATTGCTGTTACCTGTATGTATGTAATTCTAAAGTTATTATTTACTATATTATTATTAGTATTACCTTCTTTAGAGAACATGAAGTGTTTGTATTTGTATTGTTTCGTAGCATCGATGTTAGTTTGTTAATTTAAATGTGTGTTTATTGAGATACGTACAAAAATACTTAAAATAGGACTACGTTAAAATTTAGTTGGCTTACAGTAAGCGTAAAAATTGGCTATTATAGTACATAGAATTAAATGAATCCTTTGTGGCTTTAGTAATATTATCTATTCTTAAATTATTAACTACTTTCCTTGAACATGAACTTTCTTTAAGCGTATTGGATGATCCTTTCTACAGTATTAAGAAGAACACAACGGAGACATTGAACAAGGATTTTCATCATAAGGGTTTCGTGTTGCATATATAGGTGAGTGCATCTATCTGTTTTCAAATGTACACTAGACGTGTACTGCATCTTATTGTGCTACAGGTAGGTGGATACTTAAAATCTTAAATCTTACACAATCATACAGGTTAAAAATTAAAACTTAGCCTAATAAAATAATTACGTTAGTCAGGGAATCTAACTAACTAATAATAGCTTACGTTATCTTAAAAATATTTTAAAATATGTTTAAAACGTTAAAAATACTTGTTTCAATACGGCACATGCTGACATTATACTTTTTGTTTCTTGGCATTGGCATGTTGATGCTATGCTTAAATACATCCTGCTTTGCACACCAGCCAGGCACAATCAATGACACACAATTAAAAATTCAATACATGACACATAATACGTAGAGTACAATAAAATACTGAAAAAAATCATATGTAGCATTATTATTATTAATTATTATTATGGGAATGAAATCATTCTTCCTTAGCCTACGTAGACATAAAATATTGTTTGGAAATGTTTAAAATTACTTCGATATATGACAAAGCATATTGGCAAGAAGTTGGCATCAGAACTTAAGTTTCTGAATAAGATCTTAAATTACTGATAATTGTTCGTGTACAATGGAAATACAAGCCTGTGCTGAGGAGTACACCGACACAAGGCAAATCCTCTTTTGTACTCTTATAACAATATTGTAAACCATAATATGGCTAATTATAATAAAGACTCTAAATAAAACGAAAGTTAAAGTGATGGTGGTTTGAATGAATAAAAGAATTGCAGTTGTTCAATCATTAGATATACATCAAGAGTTATTTATGTATGTATGAATTAATAAAACAAGGACGTTAGAAAGAATGGAGGTCGTATTCTATTACATCCCTTTTTTCTCCGTCTGAATATTAAAAATAGAAATGAGCACATTCGTTAGTGTACTGTAAGTAAATACGTTGCTGTCTATATATGTATATGTTTAGCTACTTGTTTTCTCTAAGTTCAATTCACTCATTCATTCTCTAAGTTCATGTCGTTTGATTAGAAAAGGACAGGGAAGGACATTTGAACTATTTATGAAATATTAGGAGAAGGCAAATGATCTTTGACTTGGTCGGTCTCTTTCATTTCTAACTACAATGTTTGTGAGTGAATGAGCGAGTGAGGAGTATCATCATCATCATCATATTAATAATATACGTCTCTCTCTTCCTAACAGACGACACGATAACTTTAATAGAGTATGAAATCAATAACATATTAAGCTCGTTAAGCTCAACGGCTGCTCACAGCCCTTCACATAAACACAACTTTTCCCATCATCTGTTAGTACGGCTACATTCACTGTAGGATTTAATATGTCTATTCCATGATATAGTTAGATAATATAAAAGTAAATATAACTGTGTCTTCCCTTCTTCCTCTGTGCTACAGCCACAGCTTATTATTTAACCAACCTAAGCCTGTCTTCCTTGAGTAAATCAATTTTGTGAATGAAAGAAAACAGTAAGTATGAGACTTGCTTGACTCGAGTCAAAAGCAACATCATGATTACACAGGGCATTACAAGTAGTAAGTAAGTAAGTAAGTAACAGAGAGTGACAGTCGCGAATGAACGAACGAACGTCAAAAAAACTAAATTAAAACATCCATTGGATAGATATAACACAGCTTGAAACGTCATTAAGACTCAGTAACGACTAAAAATCTCCTTTTTACAACATTACATAAGATCAGCATTACATATTAAGTACATGTGATAACATTTACAACATTCTCTCTCAAAAAACAAATAAAATTGGCACGTAAGGAGCGTGCACAAAGGAAATTCTAATAGTAATTATTAGTAAACAAATTAGCGACTACTATACATATACTTACAAACAAACGTGAATAGAAGAGGAGCATCCGAAAGATGTTGCACATCTCATTACAATTATAATATCATCTAATAATTATGCATTCACTATATACGTTACGAGTGTGAGTGTGACTGACACAAATAATTATAAGAATTCCATTACTTTCTCGCTAAACGTCTCAATCTTTTCTTAGTCTCCTCTTTTGCACTCCCTTTGCCTTTACTACTCATGCTTGAATTAGAATTTGGACCAGAATTATTAAACGGGGATTTTACTACAACAACCGCCTCCTCATTTGACTCATTTCGAAAAGAGTCGCTATCAATGACTCGACAGGCTTTCCCAATGTGTTCACTCTCTTCACAACCAGAGCAAAATCGAAAGGAGCATTCAGGGCACTCCAGTACAAAGCTTTTGTCGTTGTTGTTGGAATTGGCAGAGGCATTCCCTGTCTCTGACGACAGTACTAACAATGATGGAGAAGGGTGACTCACGCCAAAAGTGGCCTTCGGAAAGAAATTAGCGGCACTAGGGGATTCACATCTTATGCTCTTTTCTTGATTGGAGCCAAAGGCAGGGGACTGAATTAGAGAGCTTCTGTTTCTAGACGCATCCCGAAGTAGACTGTAACTAGAGCTCTTGGTTGTCGACTCGCTATCATTGCTAACATGTTGTGACTCAAGCATGGGCTCAAGGCTCCGGTTTACATCATTACTATTAATTAGAACAGGAGGAGGGACTCGAAACTCATTCACACTATTGCTATTAGGGATAATATCATAAATGCTGTTGTTGTTAGTATGGCCACCTCCGAAAGTAGACGGAGTATTTAGAGAGACACTGTTTTTGAGATTATGGGAAACAGCCTTTCGGAGCAGAGAGTCGGAAGAGCCGTAATGCATCCCTTCGGATCTGTTTAATAATCTTCCACTTTCACCAAAGGATTTTTTGACTGGTTCGGGAGTGAAAATTGTACTAAGGTGCGATTCGTTGCAATCGGAGTCATCTGAGTTGATGTAGCTCATGGAAAATCCCGAATCGGACAATTCCTGGGAAGCAGCTTGCGAACCAATTGAATTGTCCACTATGTTTGGACTACTAAGCAGTGAAGGCGTGCTATTATTATTATAACTACTAGTAAGAGGAAGAAGAGGGTTAGTAGCTAAGGCTGTCGACGGACTGTTGAATTCAATACTTTCAGTTGAGCAACTAAAGTCGAAGTTAAAATTACTGACGTTTAGAGAACCTGAATTAATCATACTGATCGGTAGATCGATACCCGTATTAGCTGGTGACGACAAAATTGCCGGAGAGGAATTTGCTTTTTTCATCGTCTCTTCTTTTAGTGTGATCCTGTCGGTTGAGGAGGACATTTGAGGCTCGGAGTGTGAAATGGTCAGACGCTTGGCCATGATTTCGCCCAGAGAGCAGATGTCAACGTAACTGCTGGGAAAGGATGCAGGGGAGCTCTTAACAAGGCTGCGCTGCTTCTTTCGCTCTCGTGTGCGTTTTATGCTGGAATCTTCGATGCTGCTCATCCGAGCCGTCAGTCTGCACTTGGCGATAGAAATACCTGTTTCATTATTGCTGCTCACTTCTTCTGACTTGGCTGCCACGGGGGATGCAACCGGTCCGTAACATTTTTTGCATCGGAATAGCCTCTGTCCTTCCTCCAACGTTTTTTCCGCCTGCTCCCACTAGTAACAATAATCAACCAAAGAAATCCCATTAAATAAAATTCATCTCTGACTCAAAAATATTTCATTAGGACAGCATGCTCTATTTACTTAGTCAACTAAGGCGTCACCTTCCACCATTCTCTACAATAATAAATCTTCATTCATTTAACTAATGAATTGCTAATCCCTGTAATTCTCTCTCACCTCTTCATAGCGCTGCTGGCTGTTGCTGAAACGAGAAGTTGGTGTCGATGAAGTAACCGGACTAAATCCATTCCCTCTTTTCGCATTCGTTGAATTATTAGCACTAGTAACAGAGAGCGTTGTTATTTGATTACTGTAGTCGTTGAGAACCCTGCGACTTCCTGGTTTTCCGTCGCTATTCGTAGAGACATCGCAAATCCTTTCGCGTCTTCCTTTGTTGGCGTCCGTTTGAACCAAATCCTAAAGCACACAATCCAAAAATGCTTTTCAATAAAAATAAATAAAACAATTCTTTGGTGGGACTTGTGGCATAGGATTAATATGGAGTCATCATCACAGGAGCCACTCTATCTCTTTCTCAATTTCTACTCATCCTTAGCTAGCTACTTCTCAGAAGCTATTCCATTCTAAATCACATAGACAATGCAAAAAGGAGTGAAAGGGAAAGCGACTGGACGAGAGAACTTGAATAGGATGGCAGATGGTAACCGGCAAGGATTCATCACATCATCTACCTATTACTCGCATATATTATATGCATTACATTACGTATGCACACACACCTACCTACATTGTTACAGCGCTATCGAAGCAAAAATGAAAAAGAGCAAGGCCAAAAAATTCAACTGTTGTCTTAGGCAAATTTCAAACTACACACACACACACACAACAGGAAAGAAATGAGACACAGTGGCCGTTGAGGTTTAATTTAACTATAGTGCTTTGCTTAGCAGGATGATAAGTTTCTCTGTAAAACTTCGGCACGTTCTATCAACACAACATAACAACAGGAGACACAAAGCTTTTCATTTATATAAAAATCTGTAGGTACTGCATAAAAAGGAGCTCGGAGGCCAGAAGAACAGAGTTCGATCATATAGGGTCAGCTTTCCTTGCCCCATTGCAGCATAACAATTTACTAACTAGATACACAAAACAGTTCATCTACAGAAGGATAAGTTCTTATAGTGAATCCAACTAAGTTAGGCTAATCATCTATTCTGTTCTCCAGTCATTTTCTTTGTGCTTTGCACATGTACTACCTTTTCTTTCCGTTCTGAACACGTACGTGTTTGCAAGGACATTTTTATAAAGTCCATCCTTTACATTATGCAAATACATGACGGACATACATACATACATCCCCATTACATTACATCTTCTTTTGCTCTCTATAACTATCCTTATCATCACAGCTACGAATTCTTAATCTTAATTCAGCATTTTTATTTTTGATTCAGCAAGAGGAGTTAATGGAGAGAGAGAGAGAGAGAGAGCGAGAGCAGTGGATGAATTAGGTATAAGCGAATGTATTATAAAGTGTAACATATGTCGTTCTCAAATCTCAGTCAGTTCCATGTTCATGTCTTTGCAATTGCACATTGACATTCCATGTATTTAAATGAGCCAGCCAGCCGTCTTTCTCACTGACAGAATGCTTCTCTCTCTCTCATAAAGACAGACGACGAAAAATAAATGCAAATACATCAAAGCTTATCTCCACCTCGTACGGAGACTGCACTAAACTACATGCCTGGGTGTTAATATCGATTTGATGTACTATAATAAAAATCTCTTCTGAAAGACGAAACAAAATCTCTCTCTCATTGTCCTCCTAGCCTAGCACAGCACTCTGGCTCCAGTCAGATTGACTTTTATGTCCTTCTCTCTCCTCTCTCCTACTTAATCGTTGCCAGTGGCCGGGTCATTAAGATGACACCCATCCTACCAATTCATCTGTGCAAATTAACAGCAAGTGCAAAATCCTCAACAAACATCTCTCTC
>JAAAYG020000828.1:1228-13175 GCA_009936455.2 Tomocerus minor
TTTGCACATAAGGAATGATCTCATCTTGCCTCCATTTCACCTTCGTCTCAAATAGCATTGCGAATCTTTCAGCTACAGAGTCTGGTAAGTTATACTCGGGAAAATACCAGATCAATGGAGGCAGACAGTCAGTGTCAGAAACAGCTAGGCCATCCAGTTGTTTCAAATTTGTTTTCAAACCTTCAAAATAAAACAATAATTTATACAAAAATAGACTTGGATACTTAAACTTTAGTTGTATAAATCGTTCTATATTTAGATCCTTCAAAAAATCTTTCTATCTATTTATGTCAGCAATTGTTAGCCTTATGAAACGAAAAGATTTAAAATGACACATTTCACGTTAAACATCAATTCTAGGACATTTGAACCCAGAAAAGCAAAAGCAATAGCCCAACATGATTTTTATACATGAAGTTAGAAACCTATAAGTACTTAGATTATGCTCAAATATTCGAAATACAAACCAATGGTGAGAAATAATTTAGCAAAAAATATTTTACCTTCCGGTACGCTGTCTTGCCATGCTTTTAAGAAGTCTTTCAGATTAAATCTCCCCACAGGCTTTAGCAAAATTTCTCCTAAGAACCGGCACATCTCATTTTCTTTAAATGAAAACACATTGTCTGCAGAACCTGAAATAATTAGGAATAATCAATTAATATATTTCGGTGACATTGGATTGTCAATTTTATCATTGTCATCCTGCTATTGCATACTATTTAAAAAAGAATGTTAAAACTGACTAGCATCAAATGACCAAACTATTGGACCATCCAACACAAAACTATTATATTACATTAAACAATGAAATGTATCCATTTTAAAGAATACTAAATATAACATTACGCAAAAACCATCAATCATAATAAATACAGAATACATATGAAATTATTAAATAACCAAGCATAATGGCTAATGAAAGTACGTACTTGTTCCCGGCTCCTGAGTCTCTTCACTATTGTTCCCGGAAGCAGTAAAGAACCATTGAAAAATCTTTTCTACTATTAATGGAGGATACAAATCTTTTACAGACTTCAGGCTATTCATCACCACATTTTTAACGAAATTATCTTTTCCCCATGAATTTTCTTCTCCACAGTTGAGAACTTGACTTAGAGCTCTGAACAAATATTCTTCCTCGACGAGACGTATAAAACCTTGTGTAGGCCAAAGTACACGATTCAAACAAATTAATTTTACGAATAAACTACAGGTATATAAAGTACATTTAAAATACAATAACCCTTTAAAACTCAAGACTGGTTTTGGGTTTCGAATTTAATTACCATTTATTTCTATAGATCGGACTATTTCAAGGTAATCTTGAATTTCTTGTGAGCTTGCAGGCACTTTATCCAATAATTCTTCGAATGTAAACAGATTCACAGCCTAAATAATTTTAATTAACACCTTTGTACTAATTGAGAAGAAAATAAATAATAAGATCAAACACTGTCTCATTCATGACACAACCATCTGAATCATTTAAATATGTATCAATTGAAATATAGTAAGCAATAACCTGTTCAGATTCATATTCAGGCCCCCTATACTTGGAAGAAAATAATATAGTATGGATTCTTGACAAATTTGGTTTAATTTTCTTTACTTCGAAATAGGAATGTGCTACACTCAGAATCTGTCAAAAGAAACATACGTGACTTAATACACAAGGGATATTGATATTAGATATCAACTGGGAACGGCCAAGACTAGATACAGTTAACCTAGGATGATAACGATTACGAGCATACGGAAAGTCATTTTTATATTTGGGGGATATAACTCAATAATTCCATACTGTCTATATGGTTGAAATTGGAAGTGTTTTTTAACTGCAAACCTGGTTCTGTTCCATCCACAAATTTTCTTCGACTTCCATGGCGCTATTATCGACTTCTGCATCTGATTCAGTTTCCGATAGCTTTCCGATTCCTAACACGCAGTCAGACAGCTTCTTTGCTAGAGGGCTGGAATTCGGCGACGGATTTCCGGCTCTATCTGGAAAAGCCAACTTTTCCATGATCAGAAGAGAATTGGACGTTTCAGCCTCTTTGATCTCAAACGTGGAAGATTTTGTGCATAAAACCGCAGCATCATTGACATCTCCACGAAAGACAAGACTGGAACAAAATTATTGTTAAAATTAGTTATATAGCAATATCTTGCAGTAAAATACATTAAAAACCGAGCGATCCTATAACATAGTACCAAACAAAAAGCCAAAAACTTTGATAATTAAAAAATTCCAAGTTCAAAGTGAATATTTGAATACACTAGTCATTAACATTTAGAACAGTCCATAGAATTTTATTACATAAAAGGATTAATTATATAATTTATTATATAACAATCATATATAAGGGTCAATTATCTAACTACTTATTTTTTTCTTTTTGATTTTCATATTGATTTCATTGCACCTTTGATCAAAATCAAATCAAAGTCACCGTCGCGTAACTTGTTATTTTCAGTCTTATTTAATTCGTATGACTTTCCAGTCACTGCCCAATTCTTATAATTTTATTAGTCCGAAGATATAGACCTAAGACTTACCTTGATCCAATTTTTATTGCTTCCATTATTTCCGGACCTCCCAGCTCAATTAACCTTAGGTCATTTCCTGAAAACTTGCAGTCAAACATGATTTCCTGTAATACCAAAAAACCTTGTTAGTTTATAACTTGTTGGATGGCTTGACTGAAACTGTTTTTTTTGTAAATCCTCACCTGTGATAAAGGAAGCAAGTCATCACGATCTAATTTTGCTGAATCCAATATACAATCGATTTCATCTCTAGTTCTCTCGAACCCAGAAGCTGTTGTAGCTGAAAACATTTTTAATTGCCTCTTGCCTCACTTCCAACTTATCTGCATAAAAACATTTTAATAGTTGATGATTAGCTTGATTCTCCACGGGTCCTGACAAAACCCACCGCTTCACCGCTTTGAGACTTTCGGGTGTAACGCTAACCTAACCTAAAGAAAAATAAACATGCTCCAACGTGGGACGTGTCTAAGACTACCCGAAAGTCTCCAGGCGGTGAAGAGGTGGATTTTGTCAGAGCCCTTCTCCACACAGTCAACAGTAAGAAAAAAACGCTCTAAGTTTAGTGACATAATAACAGGGAAAAGAATGAATAAATTTCAATACAAATGTTATATGAAGGGTAACTTAAAATATTAATAAATAGAAAACCATTTTTTTAAATCGTTCAACGAATTAATTCAATAATTTATAATCCGATCTCTTTTATGTTTCAGAACGTCTTGCATGTCATTGAATTTTATTTACGCCGAAAAAAGTACAGGTTAAAAAAGTTGCAATTAAAATAGATTTGTAGTTGAGCAGGAATTGAACCCCCGATTTACACTCTGGGAGTCAGATGACTTTACCACTAGGCTACGAAGCTACAACTTTTAGCTTGATCTAGTGGTTAATGCATCTGACTCCCTCTGTGAAAATCCGGGCTTCCATTCCTGCTCAACCACAAATTCTTGCTCGACTTTTTTCGGGCCTAATTGAATCCAAGACGTACATACAAAAAAATTTGTTTCAGAGACCATTGAGTGTAGTTGGAAACCTGCCTCTGATCCGTATTTACAAACTGTAAGAACTAGGACTTTAATTTTAAACAGCAAAATTTTCCAGCCCAGATTCTGACAATGTGGGAAAACGTACCAAGTTGCAAATAATATATATGAAAAAAAGAGGAAAACATTCTCTAGGGCACATGTTTCTGACTTTGTCTTTCTAAATATAGGATAGAAATCAAAATCCATGTTTTCAATGCATTACCCATAATCCAAATAACTCTAAATTTTTCGTATACAGAATTTCATTTTTGAAAATGTTGGAAACATGTGCTCCCGGAAAATATGAGTAGATTTAAAAAATGTTTATCTCATAGCTCTACATTAAGCCGTTCTTCTTGGAATCAGGGCTGGAAATAATCTCAACCCCTCCTTAAGATATCTATAAAGGCAACCATAAAATATATCATCAAATATACATTGTAGAATAATACTTTGCATATTTTCGAAATAGGTATGTATTATTGAATATTACTAGTTCCTTTTTAAAATAACCAACATTTCCCATGATCTGACAGTATTTGCCGACAAACTGACTGTTGTATTTATTGCTATATTTACAATAACAATGATGATAATCCTTATGAATAAAAATTACAGCACTTACTATTTTATGCACTACACGGCAGCTGCCAATCATTTGTTTTTTACATACAGATACAGGATTCAATTTTTTGACTTTTATAGTGTTTTATGTTTAATGTCAGGCAGAATCAAGAGTAATAGTAACAGTATATCTCGAAATAAACTTGAATTTGGAATTGGAAATACCAAAAGTTGAAATGTCAGATCTGAACATAACACAATAGCACAACACAATTTCCTTCCAATACAAAATATTACATACTATATTCCCTCGCATTTAGCTGGCGCTTATAGACAAGGTTCTATGCCGGGGCTAAGGAAGACTGAGTAATCATTCTTAGTTAAAAATCAACTTACATGCAATCTAAAAGAATGCTTTCCTTACATGATTGTATTTGATGTAGTATGTAGATGCATGCAAAGATCAGTTACAATTTAACGTACAATTATTCGTCAAGCACAAAGTTCAACTTCAATGTATGGACTAACAGTGACTAGACTAGTGAAGTTGCTAGATACTAGTCTGATAGTCTTATTACTTTTAGATAATTAGATAAAATTCATAAAGCTGATAGAATCTCTTTTTAGAGTTGCCACTTACCAACTTTAGTTTTTTGTCATGTTATACAAATTATTATTTCAAAATTATTAGTTGTGATTTTTTTTCTATGTCGCATATGTATTGTCAAATGTCAAAGACATTTGTTTACATTTACATGACTAACATGACATCTCAATTCTCAACTAATATCTCAAGTGTTCAATTTCCGACTACTGCAGGCATACTGTGACGAAAATTAATGTGACACCAAAGCAGTCGTATGAAACAGTTATATAAATACTGCAGAATTAATTCGTTTATAGTGAGTATTATAGAAGGTAGAAAGCAAAAATAATGTATATCCGATACGAAAACGCAGTTCCTCGGCTAATAGCAAAGATTAAGTTTCAACCTCGAACCGTCGTCATGAATTTCAATTAAACAAGAGAAGTTTGCACTGCCAGAGTTTTATTTAAGGATAACATGATGCGGCTACATGGTTATAATGTAGTAACACAATTTGTAGTAGTGTAGACTCTTGGGCGTCTATTGTGAAAGTCGAAATACTCTGGCTACACAGATCTTCAAGGCGAGGATGTATAAAAGAAAATGGTATCATATATTATGCTCATTTATTCCTTGTTCGATTTGGGTTCATTTTTGGCCAGTATTGCATTAAAAAAGTTATACACGTAAACGTTTGTAACTTTTGTAAGTACGTACTCAACATTTTATAATGGTAGTTTCTGTGAATCCTGTGTCCTGTATAGTTACATTGTATCCTTCAATATGGATTCAATATTCGTATACCTACCTAAAATATTGATCTATGTGAAGATATTGTTATTTGCTACATATTGTGTGTAGTTTACTTAGTTTTGTGAAGATGAAAGTAAATTCTATGTGTGAAGCCAACAAAGCTAGAACGTAGCTCGGAACGTCAGAACCTTATAATGTACAAACTAAATAAATATTGGTGAAACTTAACAATTATTACAATTAGTATGTTTTGTTCTTTTCAACAATGGTGTATTCAGCGTGCCTAATTGCACCAAAAAGTCATATAAAAGCGTAGTTTGTGGATTATCCATCATGTAAGGATAGCTGGATAGAAGAGCTTAGGTTTCCGCGGATTACTCTTAGCTATGAAGACAAGAGAGCATGGAAGTTGTTTGGCTGTATACTTGTATATCACCCTTGAAATCTTTCTCACTTCCTTCCTATTCTTCCATCTGATCTGCGTTCGCTCCGAATTTCTGAAGCTCTGGAAATGTGTGGGGTTGTTGTATATTGTGTAGTAGGGTGCTTTGACATGGCTCTCTGTGTATCTGCACTCTGTTCAACCAGTTCCGTAGTATTTAGAGGCTTGGATCGTAAAAGCCCGATGGTTAGTTTTCAGTTGTATTGGATCTTACGGTTGAATGTTTCTGCCCTTGGTTGGTTGTGATAAAGGAAAGTCTTTGGCTACATCCCTACAATATACGGGCTTGACTCAGAGAGCACTCATTGTTCGTCTAAAAGGCAAGCCATAGAAGAGTGAGAGTGGTAGGTCGTCGGAGAGGACGAAATCCAAACTTTCTATATGAACCTACTCACAATATAAATGTTCACTTTGCCTATATATAAAGAAGACTTAAGTGTTTACCTAACACTGCTCCTGATAATAATATATAGCTTAATACAGTGATGAAGCATGTATATATAATAGTAGATTTGTGATGATGGTTAAATTTTAGTTTACCTTCCACTATCTACCAACGAGTATGTGTAGACGTAGAGTAGACACTAGACTTTCCTCACATCAATAGACTCTACGCACTTCTGTTACGCACAATATACGCACGTATATATATAGGAAGGGAAGGAGAGGAATCTTTTTGGGATTCCATTCAAACAGCATATCTTATATTAAAATCTACCTATATATAGAACTATATTTTATAAGATAATGTATATGTATGTATAATGCATCAACATCCCTAACTGCATAGTACGCGGGCTGCGTGTGACTGCCTGGCTTTTCCTTATTTCCTCGTAGTAAACCCTACGAATTTATTTTGCCAACCCTCTCTTCGATTTTTTTTGCCCCTATCTGTGTTTCCACACAGAAGAGCTTTACTGGCAGCCTCAACTCAATCACAACTAGGAAGAACTACTACACGTTCCGTATACGTACGTACGTTAGCTTCGTTCTTGTATCAGTTGAAATGTAATGTAATGCAGGGTTGGTTGGGATGGAGCATTAGGTTGCTTTTATTATGTATGTTGTCCTATTCCCTTATACATAATGATATGAATGAAGCGTGCCTGGGTTGTGTATGTGCATCTACATTTGACGATACGACCACGATGCACACTACTATTTACTGACAGAACAATAAAGCACATTACGCACATCACATGCAATAATATAGAGGATATAGAGAGTCTCAGAGCAAAACTGAGTGACTGCCTGTCTTCTCACATCAGTTTCCTTCAACATCAACCTCCGTAAGTTTGACTAGAGTACTAGAGTCTTAGAATTTTGATTTCGCTTTGGTTTCTTTTATTTCCGAAGGGATAGTTGATAGTTGTTAGTTGTTCGACGGATCCGACCACGATCATCATATCGACATTTCTTGCATTAGCTACACTTTCAGAGAAATAATAGCAATAGTATATACCAGTTGAACTCTCCTCGGGCTTTGTTACGCATTTTTACATGTCCAGGATACAGGGAATATATCCTTTTATGTAGAAATAGTAACGAAAGTTTTCCTCTGTTCTCCCTGGATAAGGATCTGTAATAGAGAGAGAATAGAGTCAGACAAACCCCCTCCGTTCCGGCTACAATTCCTTCATCCACTTGTTCTTCCCAAGCCGGTTTATTTCCCGTCTAGTTCCGAATGAGACACGGAGACACTCATAACTAACGTCCCTTCCTATTTCATTTTATTCCCGAGGAATAATTAGGTCTGTGAGGATTTCTCCTTTAAGTATTTACACATCACATAACAAACACCAGGCAAGATCATCTTCAAAAACAAATCTCACGTTCTCAATACTCTTTTGTCACATAAGTATTTACTTATCCTGATTGTGTGTTTTCAGTGCTATCGGTTCGTGTTATTTTACTACTTCCGCACTCTCAGACACGAGTGTTGAAATAGCGCATCCCTCGGTTTTGAGAATCTATCTACATTTCTCTTACCTACATTTCATCTGCCTAAGTCCTCTGTTTACCGACAAATGAAATTATAATAGATTGAGAACTCTGCGGATTTTGTTAGCATAAGTTCTCTCTAGTAGGAAGTAAACCAAGAATTGAGATCAATGTTTGCCATTAAATTCTTGTGTATCTACCGCCTGCCTTCAACTACCTACTATTCAATTTATAAATACTAGTGCAACATAATCGTACCACTGCCGTTCTCAATTTGCAAACTACGCCAATGTAGTAATAGGACACAATCTGCTAACAATTTTCCGTATATACTTAATTGTGAATAGACTCATAAAAGTAAGGCTGAGGTTTGGAATTTCTCCTATTACAATTCGGCCCTAACGAAACAACGTTCATTGAGAGGAAAAAGCAGGAAACCTCTAGTAATCTCAACTCACATTCATCGAAAGCTTTTTGGTGGGAAAGAAATAATTGTTCCGGGACGTGACATCGTCTAACGATTACGATACTTCTCATATATCTATCTTGAAGTTTCTATGACGTTTCCACATCACTATAATATGGTTAGCTAAAAACCTTCCGTGGTGGTAACGAACCGATTTTCGGAGAATTTGTATTATTGAAATACAGAGCAAATACGACTATTGAGTTCACAGTTCACATCAAGAATAATCTGTGGCTATAATCAGACAAAAGGAGACAACTTACAAAACGAACTATAGAACATTCTAAGAATAGCGTCTGATTTTATGAGCTACTAACCAATAATATTCAATACGACAGAGTGGAAGTAACTGGCTTCGCTTTTTATGAAACAAATACTCAGGTTCGTTTATTTTCTTTTACTATAATCAATACAAGATATTATGTGTGATATGTTGTTGTAGCCTATTACACTTATAGTACCTATTGCAAAAAATTCTTCTCTTCCTACATCATTATACTGAGACAATTACATTAGCAATAAGTCTGCACGCAAGCAAAGGATGTTTTCCGTCATTACTGAGCACATCAGTCAGAAGGCTTTCCTTGATTCGCAAAAGCAGCTAACTAAGCACAGAGCCTAGACTTCTTGGCTTCTTCATTCTAGTTGTAGCTCTTTCTCTCTCTCTCTTCTGATCGATCGATAGAGTCCCTAATGCTATATATATAACAAAGCAGACTATTTTTATTCAAGGAGAATTTTTCACAATGCTGTCAGTATTGAAGCATCCTCTTTACCTTTAGTAGTTGTGGAAAAAGTTCGGAGTTAACATCAAACCTTCAAGAAGCAAGTGGTTATATAACTTTGTAATTACGTATAATGTCATATATATCATGCAGTTTTCTTTTCGTAGAGATATATATACTTGTAAAGTTGATAGATCAAGAGTTGGCCACAATCCACTCTGCGTACTAAGGAAATAAAACTTTTCAAGAATTTATTGATTTTGTGAATTGTGAACAGGATAAAAAGAAAGATAGTGCACAATGTGCATACATCGATGAATTTCATTCAAGATACATTCATTCGACGCTAATGATAGCCGATCTGTTCCCATCATCCCACACTACCACCCGGAATCATAGCCAATTCAAAGCAAATGAGCACATTAGACTTTTATTCTTTGTATTTATAATTGGGTGCCACTAAATCACTAATGTATATACCAAAAACTACGTGCTCCTTCTCCCGTTTTACTCATTTGTTGTTCGTTTTTCTTGCAGAAAAGTTTCCTTTGGAAAAGTGTAGTGAGACGAAGAAAGTCAGTGAGTGACTGAAAGGGAAACTGAAGTCAGTTACAAAACAAGAAGGAAGATAGAGACTACAAAACAAACGTTGTTGGCTGCCCTATTCCGGATGACCTTAAGACGATTTCAAGTTGCCAAGTAAAATCCCCGCAAAAAACTATCTACGATACAAGGATGCTTCCGCAGTAGATGAAGGCAAAGGAAACTTGTAATAATAAGTACCTATAGCGAGAAGAGAACTGTAACCTTAAAGAGTTACTGCTATCATTGAAACTTAGGGTTTAAGAACTTTCTTTTCTTGTGCGCATCGGTTG
Organism: Tomocerus minor; assembly: GCA_009936455.2. Lineage (NCBI taxonomy): Eukaryota > Metazoa > Arthropoda > Collembola > Entomobryomorpha > Tomoceridae > Tomocerus > Tomocerus minor. The sequence goes on from JAAAYG020000828.1 coordinate 11,159, forward strand.
AGAATAATGTTTCTTCCTTGTGATGGTATTTGGTGTACTCCTATGGCTTCTCATCTCATTGATCCCACTTCAAACAAGTCCTGAGTTTGGTAAGTCATTTTTTCTACCATAAACTTATACTTTACTATTATGTTTGCTTAACTATTATGTTCCACGAACACTTCTCCTTTTACCCGACATTTAATCGTAAACACAAAAGAATCTTTGTCGATACACGGAAAAGGGAGCACATGGATATTCCAGCCAGTGTATGTAATATTATGTATACATGTTTGATAATGTTTGTATATCTATATATCTACTATCTATTTAATGTATATATTATGGGCTATGAGTATGGGCTATAGGCTATGAGTATATAGCTACGCAAAATATGCCTTACTACCTATCAGTACAGGCTGAGGTTGGGAAATTATATCTTTCTTTGTAGAATTTCAAATTATTATCTGAATTGCTATCAAAAATTGCATCTAGCAGTTGCTCTTGCATTCAGAGAAACGAAATACCAACAACGCAACAGCAACTTCAGATAAGGTTACCCAATTAGTTATTGAGAATAATTGGGATCCGAGTCATTTAGTAACAATCAGGTCACCATCATCCGATCCTTATATATCGAGTTACCTATCTATTTGAGTAATCAAAGGGTTTCAGAGTTTTAGCAGCACATTTGTAAAAAAGTCTTGCACGTTCTTAATGATTGAGTCTAAGCTGGGTTCTGTTAGTGATGAAATGTGACCTTCAATGATACAAACACACAGAATTTGATACTAAAAGTGTCTATAATGACAAATGACAAAGATGAGTTCGAAATGTTTACTTTGCCGGTTTTCTTCTCGGAAAGCGCTTGCGAAAACAAAAATACGTGCCTCATTTTGTTTTAATTGCGTTGCTCGTGACTCAGCGATGATTTACTATAATGCAACATTTTGGGAGAATTTGACAAATCTGAAATTCTGAACAGTTATTCAAGTAAAATTGGATGTTGTCATGTTTTGGTATGAAAGTTGTATAGAGGATATTTATTATTTGAACCATATTCAGTCACCATTACCGTTTAATAATTGTCGCCCATTGATGATTGTTTAGCTTACTTTTCTTGTCCATTACCTTCATTTGGCCAAACCACGAAGCAGCTAGGCTTTAAAATACATTCTCAAGTTTAGCACAACTGCACACCAATAAATATCCGGCAGTAGGAGGGATTGAGAGATCCCCAAAGGTTTATCTCTGTGTAATAATAATGAAGTTACCAAGTAGTAGATCAAGTTGTTTTCGTGAGGCATTTACGCATTCATACATCGTAGAAATCCGAGTGAAACAATGACAGTATAGAGTATAGTAGTTGCGGATACTTAACAAACATGTTGTTTGTAATGTGGAATAGGTATATTGTCTAACGGGAATCTATAAATTAAAGCTGTCTTCGTTGTTTACTTGTTTTTGGGAAGTCCTTTAGCATGACCGTGAAACTTTTGTAGTTAAACATAATGACATGGCTGCTAACTTTCTATTCTATTATATCTACATTATTATTCACGCTCCCAACACATGAACCTATACCTAATACTAATTATTATTAAGGTATATTTATAAATAAGGTAATAATGATTAGATTCATGCTAATAGGCAACTATTCTTGTCGCTTTTAGGATATTGTTCGAAATTAAATTCTAAAGTTTTATATTACATATTAACACAGTAGTTTTTTGTCAGGATATTCGTTATTGCTTCCTTTTGTGGTGCAATTTTCTAGCCAATGTCAACACAAATCCTCCGTATCCGCCCACAAATGCTTTAAGCAATTTGATAGCATAAGATTTCTAGCTATAGAACATTACAAACCACAACTATGCAAGCATGAAGTATCATATACAGACATTGATTTTATATGTACAAGTGAATATCTGCAAAAGCACCTACTTATCTATCATTTATTATCTCGTAATCTTCTATATCTTCAATCTTAATTGTTTCAATATGTACTTGGGTTGGTTTGCCCGCATATATCTTGCCT
>JAAAYG020000839.1:0-33074 GCA_009936455.2 Tomocerus minor
GTTTGCATAGGCTGTGGGACATTCTTAGTATTCGTTCTTCGTAGCAGCAAAGCAACATGATAAGGGAATTTACATGTTCAATGAAGTTACATGTTCAATGAAGTTCAATGAGTCAATGGAGTTTAGTTCTTTAGGTAGTCCCTGCTTAGATAGACCAAGCAAGACCAGGTATATAGATAGAGATACAATAGTGCACTGGATACCATACCATTCGTCATGCATGTACCTGTACCTGTATGAACAGCATGCAATTTATGCATGTATAATTGTCTACATCACTAAAACAATAGGTTAATAGGTAGTACAAGACAGTACCGGGTCGTAAGCAACCATGTTGTCCATGCTACACCCTTACACGCACAGATAGCTTCCTTCGGCGAGGATATTGATGTATATTATCAAGTAAAGTTGTCTGAACATCCCGTACGTAGTAGAAAGAATAAAGAAGAGTAAAACAGCAAAAGGCTATAATATACCTAGTATAGTCAGTGTCATTTCGGGTTTATGAAATGTCACAATAGTAGCATCAACGTTGTAATTTGTAAACCATGTCTGGTGTCTAGTCTGGTCTGGCTCCTATAATGCATGTGTTACCCGTTTGTTTTGTCTACCGACGACTTCGTCAGTAAATCTAAATATTATATACCAATACCACCATTGAAAATGTTCTTATTATAAGGGTATACTGTGAAGGGAGGGAGGAAGAAGGGTGAGTATTATGTTGGAGTAGATATTACATGTAAATTATGGGTACTCTTTTAGTAGGAAACAGCTGGACAGAAGAATAGGAAGAAAAAGTGCTGACAGTGCCAGCATTATGTTGGTTTTTGTTAACAAAAGCGACCAGTCAATATACCTAATCAGCTAGTTTGTTATTGCATGCAGACTCGTGCAAGACACTACTACCTAAGTGTGTACGATATATCTAGTGCAAATTATAGATTTACCTTTCATATCATATCACATGCATATGTTCTATGTAGTCTGCAGTAATGCAATGAACGTTACCTTTGTTGGATATAGACTGCAGGATTCTTTGGGTAAAAAAGGGGAAATAAACTCAAGAGCGAGAATTGTATGAATGGGCTAGGGTTAGCGTAGTTAGAAATCAATAGTTTATGATGAAAGTAAAGTAGGCTAAAGAGCAGTACAGGAAGCTAGAACGATTTCCATTATAACACAAAGTAAATAGGTACGAGTACAGTGTGTGCGTGTGATTCTTAATCCTCTTTCACACTTGGACACAATGGAAAAGGACATGAGTTGCGGAAGCTAAATTAATTGAAATTGTTTTCTAAGGCAAAACAAAGAGAAAGTGAAAATTAATATTCGCGCTGCGCTGCTAGAAAATGGAAAGTTACTAATGAATCTGTAATAGTAACAATGATTGCTTCGTAAATGTCATTAATTTTCTTTCTCTGCCATGTTAAGCTTTTTGAGTCACTGATATGCTTTTCGTAATTCAGTAGAGAAAAGAAAGGTCCTTTGTCGATGATTTGGCAGCCAGGGAGTAAGGGAGTAGGGGGTGGAGGTGGTTCTCTTTAGGCCGCACTCTTAAAGACGCTTTTGTGTCGGAAATAAATGCCCATGCCATGACTTCTTACTTATCCGGATTATTACATAATGTGATTATGGAGAGGAGAAAACAATTCTGTGCCTTGCTGTACCAGCTCACTTTTCGTTTTCTCCCTACGACTCCGACAGGATACGATGAAATCAAAAGGTAATAAAATGGTGTGCTAGAAATTCATACACCTTCGGCAATTATTCTGCTAGCATCTCAAAAAGTAGGCATCGTTATTAGCAGACGCCACGGGAAAGTGACGTGACGAATAGCGACGATACATTCCGAACAGCCGACATGGCATATACATACAATATTCGATTTTTGTCTATTGAAGTGGCAGAATATAAGCTGTACCTATCCCGTATTACATTACATTTTTGCAAGTGCTACGTCGTTTCATCGTTTTTGTAATAAAATATTTTCGAAATTAAAGATGATGCAACTATAATTAATAATTAGTAATCAGGTGTCTTGTATTTTCAGTCACTCAGGACCGCAGACAGAAAAAAATTTTAGTGGAGGCACACCAAAATATATGTGAAAAATTATATCATTTTCGCGTTACTTTACCTAGTTGTCATTTGTAATTGCTTTCATCCATATATTTCATATGCAGGAATAAATAAACATTAGCAAGTAGAAAGTAAATACATATTTATATATTTCTTGCTTTTGCTTACGACTCTTGTTTGGCTTCTTGCAAAGAGATATTTTATTTTCAGCATCCGAATACTGAATCGCAATTATAGCGACTAGCGACTTAGTCTTATAGAGTGAGTGAAGAATATTATGCTTCGAAGTTCGAATATATTATTGCCCCAACCAATTAATGATTGAATTACGGATATATGCAATCCTCTCCACTCTCCGTGTTGTAAAGTTTAGTAAACATGTTTAGTAAGTATGATTTATTTTTTATGCAACAAGATGCAAGTCGTGTGTACGTACATGTTACCAAAGAGTAAAAGTTATGGTCTCTAATCTAAACTCAAAACTCCAAATATTTGGCATCCGAACGACAACGTAGATTGAATGAAATAGAAATAAGAAAGATATGATACACACTGCATCATAGTTTTTGGTATGAATGGTGGTGGCATGAAATATTGCATTTTGCGATGTAGGTACTGTACTTATGCACTTACGGATGAGTGAGTGGAATAAGTCATATTAATTTTATTAACGATCTGTTGAAAATACAATTTGTAAATATTTGTTTTATACTTCGTGCTCCAGTGATATATTTCTAGTTCCGAGTTTCAGAAGAAGTGATTAATCGCTTTCAGACGCTTTCCTAAGCTTTACAAACAAAGTATAGTCAATAAATACATACTGTACAAAACATCAAAAAGCAATTATTTGACTTTGCCTATTGAGGGTAAAATGAGACCTGTACATTAAAAAAAAGTTTTTCATATGGAGTGGCCACACATCTAAAAAGATGCCACAGAACACATGTGCAAATACATTATTTTTAATTTTTTTGATATATCCACCCCCTTCCTCACCACGCCTCCCACTAGTGCAATAGTTTTTCGGTTGTAGCTCAAAAACTACTTCACCGATTTTGACGAACTTTTTTTTTAAATACGTCGGAAAGGATTATGCAATGTTGTTTTTTGAAAAACACTTCTTTCTAATTTTTTGTTTATCAAAATCTAACTGTATTAGCAACAGAATACGTAAAAATTACCATGACCTAAATATTTTTTTGACTTAAATATGACCTAGGTTATGTTAAAATTGTGGTGATGGAGTACGAATTTCGAAATTTTGAACAACATTGCATAATCCTTTCCGATATATCTTTTTAAAAAATTGTCGAAATCGCTGCAACCGAAAAATTAATTGCCAGTGGGGTGTTTTGAGGAAAGAGGGAAGTATACCAATAAAATAAAATTTAGTATTTGTACATGTGTTCTACGGCATCTTTTTAGATATGTATGCATGTATGTGTCTTGTTCATATGAAAATATTTTTAATCTACGGGTCTCTTAAATTCACCCTGTATTGTATGAGATACTTTCATTGTAGCGACGAGAGATATCATTTCTTTGAGTTTTTCTGACATACTGCTGTGTAATGTTTGCCTGGCGTACACAACGACATGTTATAGTAAATAATATATCAAAATATTATGTTTAGATAACACGGAAGATATGAGACTATATGCAATGTGTATCAAAGTAACAGCGATGTTTTTGTTATATTTTTGTCTCCTTTCTTGCAAACATTATCCGAATCATTTCACATCACAGCTTGATATTAGAGCATTGCAATTCATTTCATTCTTTCCCACACAGTTGTTTCTTCCATTAATCAAAAGTTTTTATTCACAAGAAATCCTGTTATTTTATTTTGCCAAGCAGTTCTCATCTTAAGTCGTGTATTTGCAAATTGTAACAGGAACAGGTTCAGGTAAAATAATTGCATATCTTTGTAAAGTTAATAGAATTTTGCAAGTATTACCAGGAGACTGATTGCATGTAAACCTGTCATGAATCTTCTTATTGTTAGAATAGCTACAGGAGTCAGGAGAGCCTTTCTCTGAAATGACTTGACACACACAACCTAGCTGTGCTGTGGTTTTTATTGGCAGTAATTATTTTTTATTTAATAACTGCATGTTTCCATTGAATTATGTATTGGAAACTCAGAAATTGGTTTAACTAAAGACATAAAATTAAATATAGGGATACTGAACAGTGTGGAATACATTATTACCAAACGATTTCTCAATTCTCACTATATAATAACATACTATAATACTATTAATTATTTCGCGATACCATAGTTAAACTTATTAAACTGAATGGACTGATGGCAAACTTTGTCTCAGTCAAGAGACACAGAATTATCCGCACTCAGTTCTATTTGCAGTCTCTCACGTTTCAGAAATGACTTTCATTTATAATACATTGTCTCTTTTTATGTATTTTCTCGTTTTTTTCCTTTCCATAACCTTCTTGTTTAATTCAGTTAAGTTCCTGCCTAGATTTAGTCAGGAAAAGCAATTTTTACAGTGCATACGTGCGTAGTGACAATAAATAGAACAGTGAACACTCGGATGTAAATGTAACACCAACACGTCTCTCTTGACTCTGCTCTTGATTGACATAGCGTGACGTAGCAATATTTTATAGGGTTTTTGTGATAAATCAGTTCTCCTATAAAACGTAGAATACAAATAAAGCATAGACTTTTAAACGTAAAAGCGACGTACCTAACTAAATGTACGAGAATGTTACCGGGACAGTTGGCTAAGTGGTTAGGTTACCCTCAACACAGTATACTATATACTTAAGATATGTAATTGAAATTGTTTGTGTGCAGAAGAGACACATTCAGCAAACTCCCTTTAATATCCATAAAAGACAGTGTAGGTGGGTGGATAAGTAAAGTTAAGTAGGTAAGAAGGAAACTATTTGCTTTTACTTGACTTGGTTTGCTGGGTGCTCATTTCCTTTTCCGTCATGTCAATCACTCTGTGAATTCTTTCATATCATAGCGTCTATTTTCTCATCTATCTCCTTTTGTGAGTTGAGAAAGCATGACAAAAGAAATAAAGTAGGTAGCGATCTAAGTCGACTGTACAAAAGGCTGTCTTGGCATTATACATCCGTATCAGGTGTCTGTCGACTTAAGTTTGCACTTGTGCACACTTTCCACTTTCCCTCTTTCTTCCGTTTTTCTTTCATAACTTACTTCATAACACACATCTTCGCCATAGTAGGTTCTCAGGGCAAACTAAAATCACTCAACTTGTTCCCAGAGAAGGGGAAAGGTGCAGTTGGCACAGTCTACTAATTCTGTTGTTGCACTTATTGCTTGTCTGTCCATTGTTTGCTCAGAAGAAAAGTGAGCTGAGGTGAGTTTGTGAGATAAAAATGCTCAAGTAGGTACTGACACACATCACTTGCAAAGGGTTTTAACACTTTCCTCCTGAAAGGAACGATTCGTAGAAGACGAAGAAGAATGAGAAGTCTATACAATTCATTTTTTGTAGAGAAAGGCAAGCATACTTTCATTTATGTACTATTACATTATTTATACGAATTCATGTTTCAAAATCCAGTGGCTATTATTTTTTGTTCCCAAACAATTGCTATATTAACATTCGGAATATATCGTTAATAAATAGTTAGGGTTTTGCGCAATCAACGTACTTCACGTATCACGTATTCACGTGTAAATTAATTTATATACTCTTTCTCGTAATTCTCAAGTAAAGCATTTTTGCACTGTACACAGTCTACTGTTCAACTAGTTAGACCTCCTGCACTGTCACTTTTGTTCGTGAGCTTCGGAAGCAGCGGAAAGAAAGTGAAAGTTCTGAAGGTCTATGTAATTCCACTGTGTATGTCGTTTAGTAATCGTCTAGCACGTAAAGTATTATTAATTTCATGCAACAGTCTTGTTTAGTCTGGCAATGTAAAGACAAAGCACAATTTGATAAATGCTAATTTTCACTCTTCACATCTATAGATTGCAGAAGAGCTTGAAGCTGGGATTGGTCCTTATAAGGAAGAAAATATTAAACTTTATAAAGAAAATAGCATTCTGCGGATGGACGTTCTTCGCTCAAAGGAACATATGCAAGACAAAAATAGAGGTCAGTGATAACATGACATTTTCTGAAGTAATAATAATTAAATATTTGTATACGTACTTATATAGTGATATCAAGAATGAAAACGTTTACTTTTACTTTACTGACAGTGTAAAGAATTGACACAGGAAAAGAGTATTATGATTAGATAGTATGTACAACAGGATATAATTTTTATGCTGCTATAGGGGTATAAGTTGTTATAGCAAGAGTAAGACCGTTGTTTATGTTATAAGTCCTTACTACTTGCAGAGTCTCAGAGCAAAGTTAGAGAGTTGGAATCCGACAACACGGATTTGAAGCTTCTTATAAATCAGTTTGTGAGCAGAGTGAAAACTTTAGAAGCAGAAAACTCGGAGAAAGCAAGAAAGATCGGAGAGCTGCAGGGAAAGAAAGTTGAAGTGTACCGTTCAGGTAAGTGGTATAATTATATATATTTAAGCATTTAAGTGGTGAATAATATTTAACTGCAGTTTGCACTGAATAAAATGGGGAATCTTGTTATCAAGCAGATATCAAGAATAAGGACACTATTTTAGAAATGGAAATCAACTGCACTCCGAGTCTCATTTGTCCCCATTGTACGAGGATACGAAATTATGTTGAATTTGGCAAAGGACGAGATCCTCAAGCTGCAGATTACATTAAGGTATAAAACTCGTGTCATAATTGGCTTGCAGTTACTTTAGTTCTTCTCATATAGTAACATTTAATTATTTTTAATTGTATCATACGCTTTGTACAGTAGGTACTTGATTTACTATTTCATAATTCTGTAAATGGCAATTATTGTCATCCTAGTTTATCAATTAAATGCGTGTGCCTACATTTTACTCAAGTTGTTTCATCTTTTTTGATTTATAGATAGCTGATAGCCGTATTGAAGCGTTACAAATACAAATACGAAAAATGAAAGGAAATCAGAGTGATTTGATGGAATTGGTATCTTCCATGAAAACAAAGGTGGAGAACCGTGACGCTGAAATTGAGAAGCTACGAGGGATCGTTAAAGTTGGCCATGGATTTGACAGCGAAATTAACGGAAATGTCAACATAAATAGGCCAAACTCATATTCTGATAAAGACTTAGCTATGGCGTTGAAGGCAGCTGAAATGCAGCTACAAATTTTGCAACGGAGAAACATGAACTTGGAGAAGAAACTTAAATCTAGCATTCGTAAGTAGCTTTTTTACAATTCTTGGCTACTTTTTTTCAGATCATCAAATTCATGTATCTGTTAATTTAGTTAAGACAAATAAATGTAATAACATGTAAAATAATAATGACATTGAAATATTTAATTTTTTATTTCGAACCAGTTCAAGAACATGAAAACTTCATGTTGGGGCACAATGTGTCAGTTGCAGAAAGGGAATTGGTCAATAGCTTTATGGACATTCATGTGGACAAATACCCGTTTGAGACACTAACTATGCAAGAAAAGATAAATCTTCTTGAAGGGCAGTTGTCTCATTGTTGCCAAGAAAAAGCCAAATTGAAAATACTTCTTGAAGACTGTGAACGGAGTCATGGACGTGGTGGCGGACGTACTACGCCTGTTTCTGTTTCTTCTCCAAGAAAATCCACAACGAAATTTAGCCAGGATCAACAAATGAGAGAAGACAATATTAATAAGCATGCTCGCTCAAGTATTTCCAATAGAAAGTCCGTTTCCCTAAGCTCATCTAGTGGGATGAAAGCAAAAGGAGCAACGAAGCCGGGAAAACATGGATTAAGGTCTTCCTTATCTGACCAACATGGAAAATCAATCCCCCGTCCATCCCTAACTCTGAGACAGACGAGATTTAGTAACTTAAATGCTGTATCTAAAATTAGTAGTAGAGGAAATGTCGGAAGATCATCTCTTGTAGATCGTAAACATAGTAAAAGTAGTACAACTTCTCGACAAATCGACAACAATGGAAGGACAGAAGATTTAGAGAGCGATGATAATATTCCAACCCGAGTTTCTACTCATGACTATGACAGAGGTAGTCGCAATTTGAATACAGGGTCAAAAAGTAGTTCGAAGATACATGGTACAAAATCATCGTATGTTCAGGATAATAGGAGCAAGAGTGAGCATGGCTTGGGACAGAAGAGAACCTCTGCGACATCTCATGAAACCAAAGCTTTGCGTTCAGTCAAATCCAAACAAAAGAATGTAGAATTTGAAGATCAAGACGAGGAAGAGGAGGATTTCGAATATTTTAATGATGATGACGTACCAAGCCAAGTTTCTAAAACTAGTAGAAGTAGTCGACCTTTCAAGACTGGGTCAATTATAGGCACGAAGGTTACTTCAAAATCATCTCGCGAATATCGCGAGCAACAAGAAAATTATATTCAAGACAACAGGAGTTCCTCGGGTCCCCTTCGTGAAACTTTACGCCCTGCAGCGCCAAAAGACAGAAATGTAGACGTTGAATATGTGTCAGAATCAGAAGATACTGAAGAAGAAGAAAACGATTTTGATCAATCTGACTATTCGTCGGCGGAAGAAAAAGACAGACAGTTAGGAAGATCAAAAGAGGCAAGAAGACCCTCTTATGATTCTCAATTGTTTTTCCAAGAAGAGTTGAAAAGTAAGTCCAGATTTAACGAAGATACAGGGATTCGGTACGATAAGGACGATATAGAAAACATGGATGATGGGGACGATTACAATGCAACTGATAAATCTAGAAACAAAACAACGAAATTTTCAGACACGCGCCAGGATAAACCACCGAAAAGGAAACCAAGCTCGGAAACAGCTTCATTAAAAGCAAGGAGCGATATACCTTCCAAACAACGTGCTGTAAGTAAACAAAAAATTCGTGATGATGAAGAAAGTCAACCGACTTCTAGAAAATTGTCAACGACCAAACCAGGAAGTAATTTTGAAATTAAGCCAAAAAAATCTAAATCGACTCCTATTGATTTAAACGCTAAAGATTCGTATGGACGCCCGCAAGTTGGGCGTCAACCCTCAGTCAGCGATGTGTATCGACGAAGTCGAAGTTCTAGCAAAGATAAATTCAGTGAGCAAAGGAGCATAGATTTTGAAGAGGAAGATGACGAAGAAGATATCAGTGACTATAATGAAGATGAAAGGAAAGCCCCGTTTTTTAAAAAGGTCTCTGGTAGTCGCACTGTAACGCAAGGGTCCAAAACCAGTACAAATGTTTCTACGGCTAAATCATCACTCACGGGTCGCAAGAAGAGCGAAACTACTAGGACTCAGAGAAAGGCATCCGGACTCCAGAAGTCTACTGATTCTAGAAATCCTCAAAAGACTTCACTTTCCTTTAGACCCGACGGAAAGAATGTGGATTTTGAAAGCGATGATGAAGATGAGGGACTTGAAGAAGTGTTTGATGACGATGATATTCCTAGTCAAATGTCTAAGCATAATAAAGGCAGCCGAAATTTAAGCACAGGGTCAAAAACCGCCCCCAAATTTCAAGGGGCGGCGTCTCTTATGCAAGGTAAACCTGACACATCTCAACAAAGTAAACCAGGTTTTTTCCCGCAAGATAGACCGAGTATTTCTTTGCAAACAAGGCCCGACACCTCTCAGCAAAGTAAGCCGGGTATTTCTCAGCAAATTAAGCCGGGTATTTCTCAGCAAAGTAAGCAAGGTATTTCTCAGCAAATTAAACCGGGTATTTCTCAACAAAATAAACCAGGTATTTCTCAACAAAATAAACCGAGCATTTCTCAGCAAACTAAGTCTGGTACTTCTCAACCAAGTATTTCTCAGCAACAATACAATGATGAAAAAACTAGAAAGTCTAGTGAAGCTGATAAACCCAGTCGTGATTCAGGACAAAGCAGAAGCGGTTTGAAGACTGCTTCAACAACAGGTGATAATGTTCGTAGTGGAAAAACATCACTGCTTGATCCAAAGCAACAGAAAATGCAAGATAAAAAGGGTTCATTTGACAAAGATCGTGAAATTACGCGAACCACTGAAGCAAAAGAAAGAAGGAGTTTTGAAGATCATTCAGACTCGGAAGATATAGAAGAAAATGAGGGAGAACTTATGTCTCCTGCATCGGAAGAAGGACTTGATAAACTGCCGGGAGGTTCAAGAGCGAGTAGTGTGCAACCGAAAAAAAAATATAAAGAATCTAAAGCCGATGCTCAGGAAGTGTTGAGACGGAAATTGGAAAGTAATGTTAGGGCAAAAGATAGATCTGTTGATATAGAAAGTGAGGATGAGGAAGAAAGTCATTACGCTCCAGATAAATCACGGAGTAATGTGAAAGTTCTTGATGCACGTAGATACAAAGATCCGTCATCCAAGCGGAAAATGGATGAAGAGGATGCGAACTCTATATCATCGAAAGCAACAAGCAGTGTTGGTGCAAAAGAACGCAACGGAGATAGTCAAAAGTTTTATGATGATGACAACAGCCAATTCCCTCCGAAAAAATCATCAACGGCAAAAACTGGAAGAAGTTCTAGCAATTATGGAGAGAAGCCAAGTAAATCAAAGACAACTGCTGCAGAAGAAGATGTTGATGATTTTTACGAACAGATGTTAGGAGAACGCCAAGCTACATCTAAGGCCAGAGAATTGTATCGTCGCAGCCGTAGCAGAGAAGATATTGAAGAAGGAGAGGAGGAGGAGGAGGAAGAAGACCGTGGTATGCTTTCTCCAGAAACATCACCTCCGTTGAGCTCCGTTACAAAAGACAGTTCACGAAAAAAGGATTTTGATCAGTATCAAGCTCTGATACAGCAAGATACGTCAAAAATAAAAAGTCCCTTTGATATGCCTTGGCAGAAAAAAGAGAAAAGAGACAAAGGGGGATTCCGCGAATCTTTGGAAGAGGACGGGGAACTTTCTCAGAGTCATTCTATTGAACGGAGACGAGGGGCTTCTAGTGACGAGGAAAATGCCAACTTTTTTGAAAGAAACCAAAGAATTCAACCTTCCATAACAACAAATCAACCCGGTCGTGGCCAGACACAATTTAGAGATCCTTATGACATGCTCTCCGAAACTCCTGCTCCGGTAATGCAATCTGATTCTCGAAGTCGACCAATTTTAAGTAGTGACCGACGTAGTAACAGCAACTCCTTTGAGGAGGACCGACCTACACCCGGAAGTCAAGCTTACGATCCGTTTCGATTTGGACAACGACTTGATCCTCAAAGCCAACGACGAGATAGAGATGTAGTTCCGGGGCCAAGTCATCGTAGAGATGACCCCAGACAAGATATAGACACTTCGGATTCAACCCATAGGTATGACCCCAACGTTGAATTCCTTCAAAAAGACAACGAGAGACTTAAGACTCAGTTGTTCAGAAAGGAAAATGATTTAGACAGAGTCAGTACCGATTACGAGATTCTGCAACGACGTGTCAAAAGCCTTCAGGTAAATATTCCGAAAATATTCCTTATACCATTTAATTATTTATTAATTAATCAAGTGCTATCTTTCAATTAAATTCTTAATCCGTTTATAGAATGAAGTTGATAATAAACGAGAGGCATTGCCAATGGCTGCCCAATCTACCATAAGACGTTTGGAGGAAGAGCGAACACAGATGGACGCTCTCATTCGTCAACATCAGCTGAAACAAGCCGAAAATGATAGAAAAATACAGAGGAACGATGAGAAAGCTGCTAATGAACTTCGGGTTTTACAAGCTCAACTAAGAGAAATCGAGCGAATCCATAATGATTGCAAAATAGAGAAGAAACAGACTGCCACTTTGAAACTGAACATGGAAAGTGAAATTAGGAAACTTCGCAGAGATTTAAATGAATCGCAATCTGATGGACAGCAATGGAAAATGGACGCTCAAAAAGCCAAGTATGTTAAACTACAAAGTTTGCACTAAGAAAGGGTTATTGATTACAAGCTAGTTTTTGAATAATGAATAAATTTTTTGAAAGGTTGGCTTTGGAGCAAACTGAACGTATACTGGCTGAAGTTCAGAAAAGAGCCAGCAGTTCATCTCAATATCTTCCACAGAGAGAGAATCAAGAAATGGCACAACAAATTCGGCAATACGCAGCAAGGGAAAAGGATTTGGAGAGGGAGTTAGGGAATTTGAGAGCGTCACTGAAAAGTTTGGATCGTGATAAGGATGACATGAGAGTGGAGTTGGATCAAAAGGATGAAAAGCTTGCCAGTATCATGAATGGCTGTACGGAGCACATGGATGAAATATCTCGTTTACAGTTAAAGTTGAAAAACTGTGAGCTTCAACTAGGGTATTGACAACATTAGGATAAATACCACGAGCCTACTTAAATATTATAGGGGTTGGATTTTAATTTATTTCGCTTTCTCTTCTGTTGTAGGCATACTGGAGAAACAACTAGAGAGCAGGATAGAGAGATGCAAGCAATTCGTCGGCAAGTCGAGAGCTTGAGGAAGGATTTGGAGCACGCCAGCAAAGAGAGAGATGATGCGTTGAAAGAACTTCGACGAATAAGTGGAGTGAAATCTAAGGGAGATGCTGATAGAAGATCCATGGAGTCAGAATTGGATCGCGTGACTAAAGAATCCGTCGAATTGAGAAAACAACTCCAGAAGTATATCGATGAAGTGAGGCGAATTGAAGATCTTCTGCTCCAAAAGGTATTTTTGCTTTATAATGTTCTCATTATTATTTTGTTCTGTGTGAAAAGGTATTGATAGTTATCATGTATAATGTTGAAAATGTAGGATGAAGAGATGAATGCTTTAATGGAACATTATCGTACACTTACGATTGAAAATTCAAATTTGGAATCTCATCGAACAAGTTTAGAAATGGAAATGACTACTAATCGTGAAGGTGTAAGGGAAGCCATGGATCAGAATTACACTCTTAAATCTCAAATAGCTAGTCAAGCTGCATTAATTAAATCTTATGAAGAAGGTAATTAATTCTAATGCATTAATTAATTTGTAGTTGTGGTGGCTGAATAAATGAATTCATGTTCACAAATGCATGTGTATTTTTTCTTGCTTTTAATTCAGAAATTGAAAGACTCACACAAACCGTTGCCACTCTTGAGAACAAATTAAGTCGATCTGCTGCGGAAGAAAAATCCTTGCAAGCGGATATCAAAGCTGCTCGTGAATTGATCCATAGGTTGGAGACTAGTATGGACAAATATAAATTAGAGACTGCTAATATGGAAAGTATGAAGAATAAAGTAAGTAGTGAATCTTCTGAAATAGCTACATTATATTATGATAAAAAAAAATGAGTAAACGTTAACTTCATTATTGCAATTTCTGACTGGCTTGACGGATTCTTGACGGATTTTTAGCATGTAATTTTTTTTATTGACATTAACAGCTCGATGCTGAAAATAGAGATCTGCAAGCTTATATAGCTGTGCTGGAAGGTGAATTAAACCGTGAGAGGAGCGGTCAAGAAGACTTAGAAAAACTTCTAGCTTCTACAAGGGAAGAAGATTACAAAGCCAAAAATCGTGAAAGGGAATTAGCTGCTGAACGAGATCAACTGACAGAACGTATCAACTTGCAACAAAGCCGAACGTAAAACTTTATTCTCGTATTCTTTAACTTTATTTTAGATTACTAGTATTAAATTGGATACGCTTGAAAATTTAATGAGGTGAAAAAGTAATTAATTTAGCAAATTAAGTTGACACAGTGTGAAAAGGAAAAGAAAAGGGCATTGTTTGTTTTCACGATTCTATTATGAAATGATTGTGTGGAGTTATGTAATATTGTATCACAAGTTGGAAGGGAGAGGTCAACGAATAAATCAGCCATTGTGCAATACGTAGATTTATGGAACAAGATTCTTAGGGAGTTATTATAGACAACTCTATGTTGATTTTCGAGATTAATGTTGCTTAAAAAACAGTTTAACTAATTATTTTTGAAAATCAGGGAGGCCATGGTGGAAGAATTATCCAGATACCGGTTGAAAGCTACTGAGCTACAAACTGAACTAGAGCGTGTCAAACGGCAGTATCAAATAGAAAAATCTGAAAAAGATGCCGCACTAAATGATTTGAGACGGTTAGTATCCCAAACTATAATTTCCTTTTTTTTCTTTAAATATTAATACATGTTAATACAAGTTTTTTTCAAATAGATTGCAAGAGAACCTCAATTCGTCCAGTATGAGTAACCTAATTGCGAATGCATTGGGTGGTACTAGTTCCTCAATATCACCATCACAATTTGGTTCTGCAAGAGGAACGGCTCCTGGAGTCACTCCTCGGGATGCAGCTCTTTCTGCCCCCCTTCCATCGAATACTCAAATCAGTCCCACTAGTCCCCGAAGTTATACTATTGAATCTCACCAAGATCAAGTTTTAACTCCAAGATCTGATAGTGACATGGATGTCCCGTAAGTTTACCATTTAAATCTGTTGAAACCTGTTGCATGCCAAACTTGTCAATTTGAAAATTAATAGCCTATTTGATGCAATAATAATTTGTTTTAAATTCTGCATGATTTTCTGTTATAGATTAGAAACATCAACATCGAGAATCCCTACTGACTCCGGCGAAAACATTGGACGTCAAAGCAGTAGAGACGATGATTTCGGGAATTTAAATTTTTAGGATGATTTCATTTAAGGTGCAAGATAACTAGCAATTCCGTCCTAAATAGTAGATACTGGTACTTCGTCCTAAAATTTAAACTGTAATTTAGGTTGAATTGTTTTAATATGAAATGCCTGTTTTTCATAAAATACTAATTGTAGTAAGTTTTATAGAGTTATCTTTGATAAATGTGTATAATATTATGATGAATTTTTAGATAAAAATTGCATGTGCAATATCTTCAGAAAACTATTTTAAAATGAAGAGGTTTTTCTATTTTACTACACTACAATGCAATAATGAAAAGTGTGGTATGAATTGTGAATTATGAAAAGTTTAAAATTAAAATAATTACATAGAAAACCTCAGGTGTGAGTTATTTGTTAATTAATTGATCTTCTTTTGAACTTTATTCCATTTTATATCGTAATGTATTTCATAATGAAGCAAAAATTGTAGTCTGAAAAAATTAACCATTATACATAATTTATCACATTACATTAGATATTTAATCGTAAATTCAAAAGAGCAGCGCATGTTTCACGGTAGTTCTTAGCTATCATAATTTCATTTTCGAATATTATAATGTTATTACATCTAACCTACACTTATAATTGTAACATTAGGCCTAAACTGGATAAATCCTTAACTAAATGCTACTATTAAGTTCATCAATGGAAGGCAAGAAAGAAAAAAAAGGGGGTATCATCAAAATTAAAGTTTTATATATCTACTTTTTAGACGAGCGAGTGGTTCTTTTAGGTAAGGTCCGCTCTGTTGATCGTCTAGTAGACGCAGTAGAACGAGTGCTACGGGAACTAGCAACTGAAATATCAGATTGTGCGTCATCGTCGGAATCGACATTTTTCTTTCTTCTTTTGACTGGTTTCACTTTGTCCAGTCCTAGGTCATCAATAATTATTGTGGGGGACACTGTGGGTTCCTTGCTCCTCCCACGTAATTTTCGAGGGGACGGCAACTTGGGTTCCGTTACAGTTGCGTTAAGCATTGAAAATGACTGATCGCTGTCTGCAAAAATCGACAGCTCAGGAGTAGATGTAGACCGCATGCTGCGGGAACTAGTGGCTGAAATATCCGATTTGGAGTCATCATCTGATTCCAAATCATTTACTTTTCCCCTGCTGCTCTTCCCTGCCCCGACTACAGCAGCAGCAATGCTAGCAATACTTTTCGTAGGCGTTTTTTTCGGCGTCCTCTTCCCTCGACTTTTAGGGGGTGACAGAACTGGCGGTAATAATGTCGCTTGCATAATTGAAAGCGACTGATCGCTATCTTCGACAATTGTAGACAGTCCTGGCGTGTAATCATAAGTTTGCAACTGCCTACGTTTTCGCTTCGCCGTAGACTTCGATGAATTTTTATCGGAACTACCGTCTGCTGGAGACACCTCCTCTTTAACTGGACTCTTTTCTTCTTCCGTTTGCTTCGTTTTACGTTTGCTGGTCTTCCGTTTCTCCTTCACAACTTCTTGCTCTACAGGACCAACACTTTTTCGTCTACTTTTCTTAGAAGAAGAGCCTGTGTCTGATGAAGGCTCATCCTTTACGGGCGTTTGCGGCTCCTTTACGGGCGTTTGCGGCTCCTTTACGGGCGTTTTTAGCTCCTTTGCAGTCGTTTTAGGCTCCTTTGAAGGCGTTTTCGGCTCTTTTGGCTTCCTCTCTTTACGCTTAGTCGTCTTTTCTTTACGTACCGGCGTCTCCACAAGTGATTCAATTTTCATTTCTATTTCAAAATTTCATTTTTAATATATGCAACTAATTCAAAAATAGCCACCCACTGTGCACTGCTAACTTATTCTGTTGATATGTCGCTCGTTATTTTTTAAGACATAATAATATATTTTTGCTTAAAAATTTGATGATTTGAATATCAGAGTAAATGAGCAAAATATAGCAACATATCTTCGACAGCAAAGTACGTTCAAATAAAAAAAGTAACCATGCATGTGTCTTGTTTCTATAAATATTAACTATTTGGATTCATTCAATCTTCTTGTAATTACCAATAAAATGGTCCAAAGTTAATATTTGCAAACAAAACACTACCAAACGAATATTTGACTCTAAAATTAAATATGGATATTTACCTTGATCTTCTACTACAACTGGTAGTAGCGGTAACGGTGTTTTCGATCGGGACCTTATGCTCCGCGTCCCTCTTACTTTCCGCGAAGTTTTAGGAGAAACCTCAGGAGAAGTATCAAAAATAGAGCCCTCGCTTCCAGACACATCAAATTCAGATTCCCTTCTGGCTTGACTCCTGGTTACTCTCTTTTCAGAAAAATCGCCGCCTGTACTTCTGAACGACCTTTCTGAATCTGGAGTGCAGCTCCTTCTCCTCAGCTGACTTCTTGTCAGGTATGCAGGTGGCGAAGAAGTAACGGACTTTTCCTCGCTATCATTTGCTATTGTATTATCTTCGTCTAGGATGGCTTCGTTCAATTTAGAATTGTCGATCTGTCCATTCTGAGAAGTTTCCTCAATTGTTACATCTTCCCTATTCGATGGCTCTGCAAAGGATTCTTGATCCCCATTTTCCTTATCAGTTTCAATTGTAACATCCGAACTCTTAATATTATCGTTAAATGCGTCATTCTCTACGTTTTCAGACTCTTCATTCTCGTCCTGTTCATTCGTTGAATTCATTTTTGTTAAGGTATCCGCTTTATTCGAAATCTCTTCAACAGCCTTGACAATATCCGGAGTTTCAATTTCCAATATTTCTACTGGTTCTTCCTCCAAGTTCGGTTTTACTGTCGTTTTAAAGGAAGGATTTACAATTACCTCATCTTTCGGGTGCTCTATTTCTACTTTTTCTTCCGAAGCAGCCAACAAGTTTGTTTTTAATGGGACATCTGCTCTATTGGTATCTTCTTCAAGTGGCTCATTTATTTTTGGTTGTTCATCTTCAGTAATGCTATCCTTGGCAGTAAATGAGTCTTCATCAAGAGTTACATCCGCGCTATGAACATTTTGGTTCAATGCATCATCCATTTCTGCATTCTCCTCTCTCTCTGACGACACGTTATTATCCTCTTCACTTTTACTGTGCTCTTCCACACTATTTTCCGTTTCATTATCCAAAGTTCGTTCAGCACTCGGGATATCCTCTCCAATGCTTTCTTCGAACAAAGCCTCTGTGAAATTTTCTTCTACCAGTCTTCTATTCCCATGAACACTTTCCTCCTGATTTCTAATTGGCATATAGCCTCTGACTGTCTCATCGAACAAAAGCTGAGTCATATTTGGTTGTATCAGCACAGAATCTTGAACATTCAGTGATTTTTCTTCAACAGGCTGTTGGTTTGGTGCACTTTCTTCCGTTTCATTTGGTTCTTCCAGTCTTTCCTCCAGAACATATAAGTCTCGTCTTCCTCCAATGGGTTTGAAATTCCTCTTCGGGTCACTTTCGAATAACTCAGTTATATTTGGTTGTGTTAGTATAGGCTCTTGAACATTCAGTGCCTTTTCTTCAACAGGCAATTGGTTTCGTACACATTCTTCTTCCAATAAAGCCTCCATTTGGTTTCGTTCTTCCAGTCTTCTATCCCCCAGAACATTTAATGCTCTTCCAGCAATTGGCAAGACGCTTCTCGTCGTATCGTCGAACAGTAGCTCAGTCATATTTGGTTGGATGAGAACAGATGTTCCACCCTGGGCATTTAACATTCTTCCTTCGGCGGGTAATTCCTCTTTCATACTTTCGTCGAATGATGAGTTAGTTACAATTGGATGCACCATTTCAGAATCTTCATACTCATCTTCATCATCCTCATCAATTTTATTTTCCTCATCCTCAAATAATGTAGAGTCCATCCCACCTTGTTCGTCTTCAAACGGTTCATCATTCACGATTTCTTTTGCCGGTTCTGGAGGACGATTTTCAGCCTCTATTCTTGCGCTTATGTCAATTTCCCTACCAGTGGTAACATTTGTCTCCATTGGCTCCTTATTTGAAAGTGAGAGTTGTGAAGAGTCTTTTTCTAATTTCTGTATTCCCAATGGAATATCTTTATCTTTACTGTAATCAGTATCATCTGAATCATCTTCATCATCTCCCCTGAACGTATTATTCGAAAACCGAAGTCCTTTGCGACAAACGAATTTTCGTAGCGAGTCGTGTTTCTATTTAAAACAAAATATTCTCTATTACAAACAAAATCATAGAACTTAGTAATAATTGTAGGATTTAGATATTTTAACAGCGTGAATTTAAAAATATGAATATTATTAGCAAATTAATACTTTAGCGTACACCCACATTCCATATACATTTACAAATATCACTAAAATTAATTAATCATATTTAAGGTATTTTTATAATGAACCAACCACATACCTTCATTATTGACTTTGACATCACACAACTTTGATCGCTACTTGGTGTGCCATACACAGAGTCATCATTGTTCATTGTCATGTCCGATGTTCTTGTTTGACTACTTTCGCGCCGGGACACACGATGGTCAACAGCAGGTGTTTTCAATAGGGCAACTAAATTAATAGGACTTCTGCCACCCAAACTAATACGACTTGTGCTACGAAAGGATTTCCGTCTTCCTAAACTAGAATTGGGCGTATCGGGAGACGAGGACAAAATTCTGATAGAAGCTGCAGACACGTCACGAACAGATTTGGGAGTGCTGTTTTTATCACCTCCTGTATTTCCCCCAATCACAGCATGGAGAAATCCAGATTGACTTCTCATGGGACTTAATGAGCAACTCGACTTGGCCGCATGAAGCTTCAAGTTACGTAATTGAGGTGGTAGTTTGATTTCATTTGCCACATTCTTATTAGCTCTAAATTCATTTAGCGGAGATGGTAACGTGTATGGCCGTTTTACATGATGGATTTTTATTTTTCGAGAAGGACCGCTCACATGTACTGAAAACAGAGTATATTAAATTTCATTTTCATAATAAATTACATATTTTTTGAAAGAATTTATTATGAAATTGTAATAAAGAAATTCTCATACCGACTTGGGAAGACCCATCTGAAACAAACTTCTGGAAATCTTGTCTTGTAGGTTTTAAAAGACTTTCCACCAATCGTTGTCTCACTTGCCAAACGGACCTTTGGTGCTTTGATAACTTCCACACATAGCTTTGTGTCTTCACACTCTCATACTGTTCTCGTAATTTTTCCCAGTCTTCCTTGTGAATGTAATATGACAGAAGTCTGTCACAGTTTTCAAAATTACTATGGCTTTGTAGATATACGACGAGAGAATCTGTGACTACAGTAGGAGCACTACATGATTTTGCCTTTACAAACTCTCCAAGTAGATTGTGCTTGTCAGAAACTATATAAATGATATAATTTTCAAGTTATTTTATGAAAATGCTTTCATAAATGATTACATCAAAAATTTCAGTTTGAAATACCTTCAAAAAAATTACGCAGATGACTGCTTTCCATTAACGCAGGCGTTGAGCAAATGTCATCGATAAGAAAATTGTATTTTGTTCTTGAAGTGGTCATCAAATTAAAGTATAGTCTGCAAAAATTAATTATATAAGAATACTATTTTATATCAACTCATACACAATTATTCTTTTCCAACGTCTTTTCAATTTACCTTCCCAATTTGGGTGGACAAGATTTCTGTAACAACTCAACGATAGATTCACCGTGACCCAAAGCCGTTAATAGCACAACAGCAGCGCACCAAGGCAATCCATCACTTTCATGAAGGTGATCTTTTTGGGATAGAAACAACAGCACTTCATGACAAGAACCGTGATCCAATGCCCAGAGGTTGTAAATTTCCGTTTGCTCTTCCGTAGACAACTGAATGATCGATGCAAAATCTCCACGAAGCTTTACTCTACAGAAAAATCATACATGGTCAAACACACCGTGCCAGGGAACTGTTGTCCACTTGTAATTTATTTACATTATGGTGTCACTTACGTTTCATTGATTATAAAGCTTAAATCAATCAAATAGTATGCTATAATACGAGATATAGCTTTTGGATACTCGTGGGCCCACATGAACATATTTAATATGTAGCCAATGTGCTTAGGAGGGTATAGGCTATCTTCTGGTTCCAAATTCCATTGTTCTCTTAATAATTGTTCGTCGAAATTTTCCAAGAGATAGTCAATCAATAACGTATGGCTCTGAAAATATATTAAAAATATCATGTTCTACGTCAATTTGGTATATTATAAATAAAAATACGTATCCATATTACCATATAAAATATTACCATAAAAGGCCGAAACACAACTACCAACATACACTAATTTCCCCTAATGAGAATAGTTGAAATTTTTTAAACTTACAGACTTAATCTCTGGATCAAGTAAATCACAGTTTTGTAAAGCTCCTTTTACGTCCATCCTTCGCTGTTCATAGTACTTCAACATCATAGGAACGAATTGATGATCGTCAACTTCAGGTAGAATTCCGGCTTTATAAAACATCAATAAAGCGGCAGAATACTGAACGAATTTTTCAAGAAGAAATTTCAAATTTTCCAAATCGTCTGTTTGAGCTATATATCAAAAGTTGTACAGTTTCAAAAATACATAAAAGTTCCTTTTATATATGCTTTAAACATTTCAATTAAAAATTCTTAAACATACATTCATAAACTTCATTAGGCCTCATTAGCATATTTAGCACGCCCAATAAAGCATGCCAAATAAAGTTTGAATAATTAATGAAATGAGCAGTTTCAGGTGGGAGAACTTCATTTCGAAACGTCAACAGGTTTTCCCAGTGTTGATCCGCCACGGAACGAATGGCACATGTAAATGATGAAACCCAACTCAAAATTAAATCTACTGAGCATCCGACATTGACATATGAACCGTCAATCCATTTATTCGCCATTTCAAGGATGAATGATGATCGTCTGCTTTCCAATAATACAGTTAAAATAAAGTATCGGTCTGCATCCTAAAAATATTGAAATATAATAAGATACATTAATGTCTATCGCTAACCATGTACAAAATAATGCAAAACTATGTTCATAATATTACAAAATTAGCATTAAATGTTGAAATTACCAGTTGAGATGCGAGATCGTCGTAACAATGGGACATAACTGGTTCTAGCCCATACATTTGGCACAAACTTTTGAATTCTCCTGGATCGACCATTAAATCCGGTCCCTTTCTTTGAAGTACGCGAAGCAATTTTTCTTGAATACCGAAAAACTCAAAGGTGGATGTTCCACTACTACTAAGACACACGCCCCCTTAAAATAATTAAAAGCAAAATTTAAATTAACAATTATAGTACATAGTACATTGAGAGCAAATTAAATTAGTGAGCAAGTAAAAATCTCTAACACTTACTAAATGTTATAGATGCGGGGTATAAATGCAAATCTATTTTTGAATGAGGATTTTCCCAGCTTTCAATACTTTTCGGAACTATTCCAACGTCCCAAACAGTTGCAAATCGGTCTGTCTCAATAAAATCCAAACATTAAGCAATGAAAAGTATGAACAATTTTGATAACTACTATTGTAATGCGACATGACTTACCAACAGTTTCTACAGGTATAGCAACCCAATAGGGACACAACCCAATGGACGAATATCGGACTTTCTCTGAAGCATGATTGGAATACCACTGGTTCAAATCAAATATTCCAACATAGTAAACACCATTTCGATTTGACTCCCAACTAAAAAACGTTAGACGATCTGAATGGCTCCATATCCTTATAGGCCTAACAGAATATCTTTGTAAAGGATAGGGTTGTTCTTCCATGGAATTCTCGCCCCCAGTATCAAAAAAATCTTCCATTCTTATTGATAATCTTCTACTACATTGCAGGAATTCCTAGAAAAATAGTTTACATTTACATTCCAGTGTTATGGCAGGTATACACGACACACGATTTCCAAAAATATAAACTTCATAATACTAAATATATATATATAGAATTTTGTAAATGATATATATTGCATCAAGTAACTCTTCACCTCATAAATGTAGCCAAAATTTTCACTGTACGGTTTATTATTATACAACAGTCCGAATAATTCCGCATGAGAATAATGCATTTCCAGCGTTTGCTTTCCGAACAAAACCCACAGGTAACAAATGTTCTTAGGATCGTCTTCAGGTTGCAAGAAAGCAAATCCGAAAACTTCATTTGTAACGTCTGTCGATGGTACCGGCGAGGAGTATCTAATTTAAAAATCAAAATTTAACATTGTCATTTTAATATTAATAGAAACGATAATGAATGTAATAAACTTTGGCTGCTTACAGCAATGCCGCGCTGTCAACCCCCCATATCTGAAAACAGCCGAAACTGTATCCAACAATAAGAGAACCAATAGCTGGAATATACTCCAGACATGTTACAGAAATAGTGGATTTTTCAAGAGCACACAAAACATTTCTTTCAGGACTGCAATAATAGTAATAGTCATTTTCATTCTCCGATTCTTCGTCGTTTTCACCTGCTCCACAAATAATAGTTTGGATGAGTTGGTATTTTTTATAGATTCAAATATGCTATATCTTTAAACCAAGTACAAATTAGGGTTAATAACTACTTACATGTTAAATCTACACAGATAAGATTATTTCTGGTAACTAAATTATGACGCTTCGTTGCAATTAATAATTCATGTGGGTCTACAGGCATAACACGAGTTCCGGGAGTTAAGACACTATCCCAATTAGAAAGATTTGGATCGTCAAGGCCTAAGTCTACAATGACAACTTGTCCACCCTGCATTCCCACGGCAGCTACCCCAACCATAGTTAACATGGCTTCATTAAAGAAAGGTCGGGCAAACCCACTTTCTTCGTAGTGACTGAGGACGGTTACACTTGAAACCTACAAAAATCAAACAAAAAAAAAATAAGCATTAACACTTCATTACAGAGTAAAAATTATTTTATCCAGCAATTATAGGTTTTACTTACCGGCGAGGGTAATGATATCCATTTCATTGGTAAACATCGTAGCGGATCGAAAATAACCACAGCACCCACTAAATCCTCTCCCTCTCGTACTTTTAAACCCAGTAGTATTTTTCTTATACCCAAAACTGTTTTGTGGTTATGAATAGCTACTTCTGTTGCACAAGTAATGGTAGAAGATGGAAAAGAATAACTGGTGGTTGAAACAGTAACAGGAACACGGCCTTTGCTGACATATTGCCCGGATGTTCCATAAGAGTCTACTGGAAAGCATTTAATTGAGTTTCGACAGTAGCAGCAACCCCATTGGCAATCTATATGCGAAACAAAGGTCAAAATTGCTTATCAGAACCGCGCATTTATATACAGTATTTTTTTTTAAATAAACTATTATTAATATTTACGCACCTTGAGAGATAAAACCTCTAGAATTCTGAGAATGAATAGCAGCTCCTGGTTGAAAGTCGGGTAAAGAGATCTGTTGTCCATAACTAAACGGAGACAAGAGGTTTTCTAAACTGACATCATTAGCTGAGAACGATGAATTTGGATCTCCTTCGCTGGTATTCCACATTTTAATGGATGTTGTATTCAACACTTTTACATTACAATAAACATATTCTATACGAAGTATATATTAGTAAAATGTGGTTTGCTTGAAACGCTCTTTGGATTTCGAACCAGCCACATATAGGAGCACCATACAATCAACGCAAGCCACACTTTAACTTTAAATCACTGGGTATTAAAAATATAAATTATTAAACTCGCAGGCATTCTAGTTTCTTTACGTCATCATCACAATCACAACTGTTCTAATTTCATTTCTTCATTAACGAGTCTTCAAATTACTTTTAGGATTTCGGTCACAGACAGCAGCAAGGTCACGATCTAAATAAAAAAGGTTATTTTATTTTACACTATAATCTCATTTTTAAATATACAATATATTTATATATGAATAAATGTAGCATAATATAGTAGTATCATTAATCATAACCAAATATTTTAGCTTTTTCAAAAAGGACAAAAAATATTTAAATTTTGGAAACAAAAACCTTGCATAAGAAAATTTATTTCGACTTATAGCTAATACTTATCAGTGGTTCTAATCTGACAAACAAAGATGCGAATGCGACTAATATGGGACCGAGTTAAATAATGCACATCCACTGTTCCAAAAAGAGCAATAGTTTGCAAATGTAATTCTTAATTCGCAAATTTCAAATTCCAACTTAAACTTTAGCAATTGATTTTAAAGCATTACAAAGAAGACGTTTTGTCCAGTATATTGCCATTTACAATCAATGATACGAGTATCAGTTTATCAGTGTTCACAAAGTCGAAAGTTCATTAACTTACTTGTGGTAAACGGTTACAGCTGACAAATTATCAACAGCAGTAACTGTACATTGTAACTAACCTTTATCTCTTTTAATAATCATTTATCTAGTAAACTATTTTTACCACTGATTGTAATGTATATAATATTTTGGCTACTTTTGTAAAGGAAATACGAAATTATTTTGCAATCATGCGACCAAAATGATAAATGAATGAACAATTTACCTGAATCGGCGTTCTCCTATTGAATTTGGCGCTGGGGAAGCCGCTCAAAAAGTCTCATCTCTGTACGTATTTCCGCCAGCGTTTAAATCTTCACATGTGCGCCCTGCAACACGCAGAAAGCCCAAAGTTCCCCTTCCGCGGATCGAATTTCTTTGAAATAAAAAATATTTAAAAGGGCCAGCTTATTTAAAAAGCAATTATATCAAGATGCGTCCATTAACTGAAGATGAGACACGAGCACTTTTTGAAAAATTAGCTAAATAGTAAGTATAACTTTATATATGACAAATAAACAATAAATTATGTAGTTGATAGAATTTCTAAGTTTATAGAATCTTTAGTGTTTGGATTTGGATGCTTATTTCAAAAAGTACCTTTGATAGTATAGTTTTAATTCATCATAATAATTTCGGTAGTAATTCAATGAAATTGATTTGTTTACAGCATTGGAGAAAATATCAAAGTTCTTGTAGATCGACCGGATGGACCTCACTGCTTCCGACTTCATCAAGACAGAGTTTATTATGTATCAGAAGACATTATGCGTAAAGCTGGAAATGTTGCAAGGGATAATTTAATATGTCTCGGCTCTTGTCTAGGAAAGTTTACCAAAACGAAGAAGTTCAGATTACATATTACAGCTCTTGACTATTTGGCTCCTTATGCCACAGTAAGTTATTAATTTATATAGTACATTAGTTAGTTGCAAATAAGCTGCTTTACAAGATTTGGGGTTATGTGGGGTGAAGTTTGATAGAATTATGCTTCAGAACCGCCTCAGCAAGCGAATAAACATTCTATTGCTTGATAAAAAAATTATTTTCATTAACCTAGCTAAGTCAATTTGGTGTCTTATCACATCAGATATTCTCATATTAAGTAAGGTACTGCCTTGTTTTAATATTTGCATTTTTGTGACTTTTTGAAGGCCAAGATGTGGTTGAAACCTTCTGCTGAGCAGCAATTTCTATATGGACACAACGTAACTAAAGCTGGATTGGGGAGAATTTCAGACAATACTCAAAAGTATCGTGGAGTTGTACTGTATTCTATGAGTGACGTTCCTTTAGTAAGTACCTTCAACTTAAAACAAACATTCACTTTTCCTGCAGCACGTAATGCTAAATGTAAATCATTTTCTGCCTGGTAGAACTAACTGACATTATTTTTACTTCAGGGATTTGGTACTGCTGCAAAATCTACATCTGAATGCCGGCACTCGGACCCAGGAACTATCGTAGCTTTTCACCAAGCAGACATAGGGGAATATATTCGTAGCGAAAACACCCTTACGTAGTACCGTTTTTTTTGTAAAGTAAACCCTAAAATAAGAGATATATAAGGAATATTTACATATTTTAATAAGTATTGCATTTGTTTGTACCATAAATATGTTCAAAAATCGTATAACAAACGTGGTAAAAATTTCAGAATGTCAATTTTCTTGCTTTTAATTAAAAGTCTACTCATACATTCGAAATATGTGTGCCTGTCTTACTTAATTAATTGTTTCTCATTTCTGGTGTAGTATATTATTACAGTACGAGAAAGCCAACGTCTGACATCGCACATTCTCTTTCCCTATGGTAGTAAATCATATAGCTTTCTCTTGCCACACAACACACTCCTGTTTCTTAGATTTTATTATTGCAGCCTAATTGATTTGTGCCATACATTTTACTTGTGGGACCAATATTCCATACTCCTGGTTATTATATTTTTATCTCACTTGATCGTTTAGCATCGACGTTTTAAATTAAATGAAAGTACTGGTCAAAGTTTCTTTTGCGGGGTAAAGTAGGGTTAGTTAGCCTTAGAACGAAAAAAGTACAGCGTTAAGTGTCTTTCTTCGCACACTGTATTGTCAGTAATGGAAAATCCTCCAATTTTATCCAGTGTGCAGTGTGTTGATAAGAACTTCAGTAAAAGTTTCATAATAGCAATAGTATAGGAAAATCAAGAGAATGCTGCTGGATTATTGACTGTGTAAGAATTTCATAACCTCTTAGTGTAGATGTATCGATGCAAAGATATTATGAATTGACGACTACAATAAACTACGCATGTGAGAAAGTAGCTGTACAAGGTTGGCAGACTTGTTTTGCTCTTCTTTGAGTCAAATCATGCAATAGCATCTAATAGCTATGCACAAAATATTGTACAATTTGTGTTGATGGATATAAATGTCAAAGAAGTTCTTGCCCAACACATATGTACATGTTTAAAACTAGTTATCTTCAACTACATCTCTTTGTTAGTCCTTTCTACGAGATGCCGGGAAATGTTATTAATCTGTTACAGTTCCTACTTTCCCATCTGCAAATTCTATTAGGAAAAATCTCCCAACTAAAATCAACCTACTTAACGAGCCCGTGTCAGACTGCCATTTAGTTGGAAACAGAAGCTTTCACTACTTTCCCAGGAGCGATAAACGAAACAAAGAAAATCTGCCGAATGATTACAGAGAAAATTGAATTCTTCAATTCAGCCAACTCGTGCTGTCGTAGCCTAGACTTCTGTAATAGTTGAAAGAGAACTTAGAGAACCTACTACAACGATAAGCATACTTACGGCTGCTGTGTACACAGATATAACAGTAATACTTTACAGTACACAGGAACAACATCAGGTTGCTTTCTCTCGCTTTCCCCCAACAAAACTTCACATGAGCTCCACAAAGTACGAACTCTGCAACAACCTTTTCCTACACTACAAGATAAATTTCTTATTGTAGTTCGTATCAATTCTATTTACATGGCGCAACGCAAAAACATCTCAAAAGATCAGCAAAAAGCACCCTGAATCGAATCATGGAAGAAAACCGTGTGTATTATTTTATGTACTTTGCCTAAGATATCAACTATATTCATATCAAAACAAAATGCTTATTCCCTACTTATATGGCTTGAAAATCTATACTTAAACGACTTTGCTTGTACATAGGTTTCTGCATGTTTACATTACAGGAGCATGCACACTAGAATGTACATACTTCCACTTTACATGTAAATATTATTATTTCTCTAAAAATAGCATGGTGTGATAAAGTATCTTCAACACCTAAACTACAAAATTGAAGATGTTTCCCATTGTCTCTAAGTGTTTAGCCTAGAATGCTAATAGTCCTTAAATGTGAGTCGTCGTAACATAGGAATATTCTGTTTCCATAAACTATCCCATTATGTACATAACAACATTGGTAATTGAAGAGCATTCAACTATAAACTAGGGAAAGAAAACTACAAAGATGAAAATTCCCTGCTAGATACTAGTAGTCAATTTTCTCTGTTATTAGCTGTCATTAGTGCCTGTTAGGAATCGATTTTCTTCGCGTTTGTTTTGCATTAGAACCGTCTTTTACATAACTTAATAAAATAATGTTTCACGTAGCCTACTTCTTGTGAGTTTCCTTTGTCTGCTCATCGTCCTCTAATACTCCATTCCATCCGATACGGTACAACTTCACAGGTATGCTATTTCACTCGACATTGCCGACATTGTGCTTTTAACTGTATCATATCTTACATTATCCATTCAGATTCCATGTCATCAGCAATGTGTGTACCTCTAGTATACTAAAAATGAAGTTAGAACTACCTACGCAAAATCCCAATAACTAGCGATAACATCAACTAAAGCAAACAGGTGTATAAAAAACTTATATTACGATTTCCTTATAAAGACGGCTGACACTTAAAAGTTTATATGGCAATAATCAGTGAATGAGGATCACTTAAGCGCATCTACACAATCTTTCTTAGCCAATGGGTAAACCCGAAACTGAGATACACAGCTTTCTCTACCTTACGCAAAAAAGCATTTACTGTATGCATTTATACATGGAATTTGTGCTATTATGTATGTATAAGAAATATCACTACTATATCTATTTATATATATATTTATATGTATGGTTTAATTGAATCAAAGGTATATCAACTATCGGCTGTCATTGCATTGCATTGGTGTGTAAGTTGGCCTTATATACGTTTCTTTCCATTCGAAATGCGAATTATAGTTTAACAAGAAATAAAATGATGATAACTGATTTAGCTAGTGTTTTCCTCCAAACTTACGCAAAGACTACCTGAAAATAGGAGACCCATAAGGTAGTCAGGAACGGAAGGAGAATGTTGATACAGGTATCATTAAAGTAAATACGATATAAAATATACAGTTCTAGGTAACCAATATAAATGCATAATTCAGTGTATTACCGATATTTGCGCGTAAAAAATAAATACCTAGTAATCTCCAACTTCTGTCACATAATTTTCATCCCATTGTTTTCCAATTCCGTGTGGTAATTTCTCATCGTTATATTTCCAACTAACTAACCTAACCAACCACAATTTTTAACGACATGTATGTACGTGATTTTGTTTCGTTGGTTTAGTGAAAGTTTAATAGCAGAGGGAGAAAGCTATGCAATCAAACTTTCCGTGTACTCATCCTGTACTCTGTACATACCAATACATATATAATGCGTACTCAATATCGTGTTTGGCATTGCTCAATATAGTAGTAGGAGGCTTCAGTTAGATGTGTGACATGTGGGAGGGAATAAAATGAGAAATCTAAACATGAAATAGACACCTGGTGACAAAATGTGACACAGCAACAAACACGACACTACGAATTCTGCTACTGACACTTTATTCTTGCTAGCACATTTCCATCTCCATTTCCATCAATTGGGAACCAGCCACTCCATGATAAGCGGCTCTGAAAATACTAAAGTTAATTCAGATACCCAGGGACATGACTTACAGAATACTCCTACACCTATACCTCTAATCTAAAAATTAATGAGTTATTGTCATTAGATTATAGTTACACAATTAACAATTTCAACAAAAACAAAAATGACAATTCGACAATTCGACATGCATTGCTGTCAAATTATAATTAAGGCACTGTACTTATTACGTATGTATGTTGATACTATGGGGTATAGATAAACTGGTACCCTATCTATTTGTTATACCATTAATTCAAAAAGTGTGCAGGAAAGTAGAGTTAGTTAGTTAAGGTTTTATATAACATACTTGAATTACAGCGGCAATTGAAAGATTAGCCCATTTATCTCTTCTTTTGAGCTTATTAAGTTTCTTTTATTCCATTATAAAGAGCTGTGAGCTGACAGATTATTGGTTTCATATATCTGAAGAATCAGATACTAGGTACACGTGTAATGCCTCACCCCCATAAAATTGTAGTCATAATTTTCCTTGAATTCTGAGGAGAAAAAGAGAAAATACAGAACAAATTTTATGTGTAATACGCTATACAGTTCCAGAGCGTCACAGAATTTACATAATGGCATGCTTCCAGTATTTGCTTTTCTTCAGAAGTGGAAGACTGGAGCCAACATGCTGCCTTGATTGATGTTTTGAGAGGATAAAATCAACACATATACGCAGGGGCTGTCAAAGTGAGAGACAGACGGGAGCAAAGAACCTATCTCGTTCGTTGAAAGTCAATTCAATTCAGTAGTACCTTCACTTCGCTAAATATGTGTTGGATAGAATTATAGTGTAAATGTAAAATGTAAATGCTTATCTACATTGGATGGAGGAGATTTGTTAGTCCCCATTTGAATTACATGCTAACGGTAATAATGAAATTGTAATGTAACATAAATCTACACTGTTTCTTTATAGTCCTTATGTAACCGGGTGTTTTTCGTATGTACTACATTCCGCTACATTCCTACATATTATTATTGTTTTCAGAACGACAATAATGGCAGAAAACACAGACATTCACATTAAACAAGCACATTGCAAATGGTAGGGAAGTTGACACGATCATCGCATCGCAGCTTCGCAACTCTATTATGCATTTCATTATTTCATCAAATATAGAATACATTTACTCATTTTGTATGTATAATAATGACCCAGATTGTGCAGTAAAACTAGGCACTGATAATTGGTTTTATCTTGTATGTAGCCGACATATGATTCCTGATACCTTGCCAATCCAATACGAATGAACGCACAAGCTGATCTCAAACATTTAAATTATACAGTGATGACAAGGAAGGTGTAAATAGCTTGAACTCGACTTCGTTGTATCCCAAATTTTAATTAGATGATTTTTTCATACATAAGTGGAATAGATACATGAATGTCCCAATGCGCTGTTGGAATTGCTTTAAAAAACACAGGCTTTAATTCTTGTTTACTGCAGCAAACATTAATGTGTAGTAAGTAGATAATAATACAGACTGTATAACTGTCCAGTTTAGTAAAAGACAAACCGGGCATCCTCCTTTTCAGATCCCTCCATCCACGTCAACCGACTGTCTACCTTTTGATTGAAAGAGAAAGCTTTGATGCTCCATAACTATTTTTACTTCAATAGCAATTCATGCTATTGAAGCACTTGTCTTGTCTTCTCTTCACGGTAAACAGGTGAAAGTCTTAAAGTCTGCTGGATGCAGAAATGTACGAAGGGATTCAATATCTCTCGCTGTGCTGTCGTTTCCCTGCTTCCCGTCGTCACGTCATAATAGTACGTTGATATATGAAAGAGACAATTTTTTCAAGCAATGACAAATGCCTTTTGAAAATTTTTCATTTATTTCTTTGTAGAATAGTTGAAAGAAGAAATCTCGGTACTCGATACTTTCATACTTTACTAAACTAAAATACCAGAAATTCCATTTATCCTAATCACTACTTACTACCTCTATTACGAAAATACAGCACAGAGGACTGTCGGTATGAACTTTCATTTCTTACATAGGAAACAATCATTATTATTATTATACGTTAGTACCAGTGGAGAAAACTTCAGAATTATAATACAATCGCAATAAGTCTCAAAACTATTGCTCAAGTATAAAAAAAACTCGCTGCCTGCAGTTCTTTAACTTTTGCTGCATCAAAAGAATCTCATACTCATAATATTGGTATACAGATAGAACATGACAGTTTCTCCGAATAAACATCTCATTATAGTTATCCATTGAAAAATCCGAAATGTTTTTACAACTTTCCTTGACAAAGTTTCCCTTGCTTTTCACAAAGTTAAGTACAGGAATACATGGATACCAAATGAACTACCTACACGAGCTACACGACTCAATTATGAGTATGAGTAGCAAACCTTGTCGATTCAAATGAGCATACATACTCTAAAGAAATCCTTCGTCGTGTGTTCTTGGTATAATTTGAGATATAAAAGGATGTATTATTATTATGAATTACGAAGCAAAAAACTATAATCTATTTTCTATCGTAAGTTTCTGAAGCTCTTCAAAAACTTAAGCCAAACTTTGCACAATGACCAAGATTTACGATAATGCAACCTTCTTTGAGTGAATTTGTAATGTGTTTACTATATACATTTGTTCAACAATCTGAAAAGTTCCCAGCAATTAGGTTTCCTGTTTTGAATAATGTGGATATTGAAAATCTATTATTCTGCAATCGCCTAGACTTATTTTCTGCTTCGAAAACAATTAACATTATTATTAATTGTCATTAAATTACCATTATCTATTATTTCTCATACTTTGGCATTAAGTGTTCACTCCGCTTTTACTTTTACGCCGTGAAAATGAAAGTGGTAATAAATGAATCTCATTTGTGTAATAAACGGGCAATGAGTCAAATTTTCGGTATGTGCAGCGCTCCCTTTTCCACAGTTGTTATTTTATTTGCTACTATTTCATCTCGCGACTAGAAAACTGCAAAATACAGATAAGTCCGGTATATTGGACTCTTTCAAATACAGCTGCCCTTTCAAATAAAGAGAAACTCATCTTAAGACCAAATTAAATTCGCATCGAGTATTGTTAAGGCACACTGCCGTCTGTGTCTGCAAGTAGTCACGTGTCATTCGGGCGTGTGTTTTGTAGACT
>JAAAYG020000850.1:0-14277 GCA_009936455.2 Tomocerus minor
ATTTTGTCCAATTTCATCCAATTTATCCACTGGATGGATGAAATTCCATTTTGGTGGACAATATACAACCCTGATTTTAACTGTCATATTCCGATCTGTACAAAACTTTGTTTTCATTACTTTCTTGCACTTGTAAATAATTGTAGGTACTGTATTTTAAAGATTAATTACTAACTGTATTTCCCGTATGCAGAAATGTCAACATCAACCGGCAAGTCAAGATATTCATTTAACACTGCTAGAATGTACACATATAATCCAATCCTTGATACACCAAAAACCTATAAAGAATTCCGTTGGTTTCAGCATGTTATTGTCATTATCATACACTTAATATGTAAACTATATTATTATGTTATTGCTATTTTTGCATGTGATGAATTGAAGTAATAATATTAATACTAATTCATATTTTCCAATCTGAGGTGCAGTATAGTATTAACCATCCTTTCACATACCTAAAGATTACGTAGATTGGAATATTGAGAAGAAATCATAAATTATTTGAAAGGTAAATTGATAATTAATTACATATCTTAATCTTAAATAGCATGATTTTGATATGCTTACAATATCCAGGAAACTAACAAGACGAATGAACGCTCTTTTTCTTCGTTGAAGTTTGCCGTCCATTTTAGTGGTACAGGTACAAAAAATATTCGATCATCTGACCCAGCTTGTCATTTGCTCTGTTTCGCTTAGAATTTTCTATAGAATGCTAATGTCTCTAAACAACTTCCCGCTAAGCACTTGGGTTAATTAAACGCAAAAGCTAAAATGAAAAACACTTGGAGAAAAGTTACAAATTCTTATTGACTAGATTGTGGGTGAAGCTGTTGAAAAGCGATGTAATTTCCATAATTCATCATTGTGTTGAGATATTTATGTGACTGTTGTGTACGACTCATTAGTTCGAATGTTTATCTGGAAAATTACTGAAAAGGATTCTTGTTTGCATTGTCATTGATTATCCAGGTCAAGTATTATCTGGTGGGTTTTAGGATTTCAGGGTAATCAGCCATAACTAATAACACAGATTTCGTTAACGCTTTTTCCTATGCACCTCGACAACAATGCAATTCGCAGTGTAGTAATATCAAGTAAATCCTCATTTCATTGATTTAACGTTATAAAGCCCTCGTAGAATTTAATATTTCAGGTTTGGCAGGTGGATATTGACATAGTGTACCAATAATGAAGTTGTGAATGAATAAACAGTTTGAGTAAACTTGACTTTGTCAAACTCCGCGATTATATTATGTACCCAAGCTTTATTATCCGCTCCGTTTCTTTTTTCACAAGGTTTTTGCAGTGTAGCATCAGTGCACCGTGAAAATTGGGGCAGAGATGATACATAAACGTGCCAAAATAATGCATAGATATTACAAGATTAATGGTAAAATAACAAATTATGGTAAAAATGCAAATTAGATACTATTATTATTTTATTCTCAATCACTCATAATTTGACATCAGCTACCAAACTACACGATATCAATCTCTCCTTTTACTGTATCATAAATTGGATTTACTACCCCACTTGATAAATTGTAACAATTAAATGATGCAACTGAATCAGGCTTAGAAGAAAACGTAGAAATGTCCTTGATGAAACCATCCACCTTGTAAAACGCAAATAACTTGAAAAGCCATTCGGAAATCGTTAATCCAATGAACACTGCTAGAAAAATATTTTTTTCATTTCCAGATGCCAGAATGAACAGGATGGAAAACATGAATTTGATTGTAAACAGAACGAAAATTGGTTTCGTAGTCGTCACCCATCCTTTACACTTCTCCACACATGTGGCTGTCTCCATTTTGTTCTGAAAATAAACATTCTCAATCATCTTTCGAAATTATAAAAGAAATCTAGCCAAATATTATTAGGGATTTTACACTTACGGTAGTTACAGCGTTAAACATTTTCGAAGCAGAGCTAATTTGAATGCAGTTAACAGAGATCAATAAAAGTAAACTGAGAACGGTAACAATCCGCACTGTAAGAGATCCAACCAAACATTGCAGTTTAGGTACCCAAATCATTTAGCCAAGCAAATCAATTAAATCCTTGGTCTATCCATTAATAATTCTATGTAAAATTACTATAAATTTCTCCTTGGATAATACGTTGAGGGGAAAAGCAATCGATGCCTTGCTGACAATTTTCTGAGCATCGATCCAAGAAAATTATCTTGTAAGTATAAAGAGCTACAAGGGCTACCCCAAAAACCTTTATACAACGAGGAAACAACAAACCTTTATACAATTACATTAGGAACTTTGATAATTGATTATTTCATTCATTATGGAAGAAAAATTTATTTGAAACCTGATCTTAGAACAATATTTACCACGTCAATTGCTGAAATAATTCGTACAGTTTTCTTCTTTCTCCATGGGTCTTGCAAACTATCGGATGATTGAGACTGCAGGTCAGATTTCATTTTGCGGATTAGTTTCCTAAGAGTGAAATCGATATAATATTCAGAATTTCTGAAGAGATCAAGAAATTGGATATTTAACAGACTACTTTTCTAAATTAACATTGTAGTTCAAGGAAAGACAAATGCAACATAAGTGAAATAGATTATCGATAGCAATCATTAATTGAATTAGTGCAGGATGCAATGTGCACTAATGAAACAGAAATGAGAACTGAATCGAGATTAGGTCAGGTTCAACTTATTTTATATTTTAACCTTCAATTTTTTTAATACGAATTATTTGAGTAAGAGTGCTGGCTGTAGCTATAGGTGTCCCGTGAGTTTCAGTTCATATGAAATACATATTTAATTAGGTCACTGATACGATAGTTATTGTCTCAAGCTAAAGTTAAACAGATCAGTTGCTAAATGTAAGCTGGAATGAGTGTTACTGAGAAATGATAAATAACTAAACACGCTATTCAAACTGGAGTTTGTAATCGTACGTAGTACCTATATGATTGTTATAATATTGTTAGGTACCTCCTCTAATAAGGACTTCAGTATTGGACCCTGGATTTTGAACCACGTCTATTTCTCTTTTTCCTAGGATAAAGTAACCTATATGACACAAGGTATTGTATACGGAAAACGTTTACGTAACTTTATAGATAGCAATAAGATGTTCTTTTATCTGCAGCATTGGATTTGGATTGTCCTCCTGGTCCAGCTAAATCTAATGTCAACTTCAAATCCAACTAGATCATCCTTAACCTATCAGTACAAAGTTTTAGTTGACTAGAAATTACTGGTTTCAGCCATGGTACAATGTTATCAGCAGGTGGGCAGTCCTTTTGTTTTTTAATTACATATATTAGTACGCATTTCGTTTTGAACCTTAAAAGAATTTCTCCACTCAATAACATTTTCCACGAACATAGTTTAATTTACTATCATCTATTTCTGCAGATAATTATTAACAAAAGTTTTTTAGTGCTCCATATTTGGTCGGATATATTTATATTAACCTGCTATAGTGAATTATTATTTAAAAATTAAATTCTATATTTATCTACTTCAGTTAAGCAGTACAGCAATGTAGAATGACAATAATTATGATGTGCTGTATCTGATTAAAATGAGTCCATTATTAAAACGTGTCGTATGAAGAACGGGATTGAAAGGTATCATCACGGTTTCAATTTTGCGAGTGCTAAACTTTGTTTTATTAATGCTACACACTGTGGTGATAACAGCTTCGTCATTCATTGTTTACTTTAATGGAGCCCAAAGCTAACGCTCTACTTAGCACTTAGTAGCTATGTTTTCCAGATCATCTCTAATGGAAATTCATTTTCCGAAATAATACATTGCTTGCATGGCTATAATAAAATGTAGTCTGTCTGAGTGTAGTGCTATAAATAACTACGTTTGCTGCTATATTCATTATGTGTGCTAATGGAATGGAAACCGATAAAACCACAATATTATTACTATCTAGACCATGAATTCATTGAACCATAAACTAATGCCCTTTTCCACATGAATATCAAGGTTGGATTTTACGTATGTAAGAAAATAGGTAACTCGACAATAATTTAATTAATATTCTTCTTGGTATAATATATTTAACTCGTCATTTGTTGAGTATAAAAGAACATTTGCTTTATTAATCGTCATCAACAAGTACCAGTACCACACTTTAAATTAGCTAAATAACTTGGCATTGGTTTCATTACGTCTTTAATTGCAAATGAAACCAATGAAAATGAAACAAGATTCGTAATTACGTTCAAGGAAATAGGTAACCTTATAATAATTATTTCTACAAAAGTCCTCAAGGACTCAAATGTTTTTAAAGCCAGTTTTAAAATTACATCAAGGAGTTATATACCTTAGAGGTCAATGTATAAATACATTCAGTGGTTATTTTTGGTACATAGTTTAGCTTCTCTATATTTTTGTTAGGAAATAACGTGGGTAGTTTAACTCATTATTTTTGATTTTCTGTAGTTTAATTGTAACTATTCATGCTCTTGTTCTTAAAATTAGATTTGCAAATCAAATCATAATGCTTTGCAATTTTGCATTGCTTCTCGTGTCTTATGACATGTCAGTCTTGTTATGAGATACAAGTTTAGAATTTTAATTTACATCGGCTCCTATAAAATAAATCGGTTAATCAACGGGAATCGCTTACGTGTAGGACTGTTGCGTACATTTCATTGCAAAAATGTTTTTAAGTATTGTAACTTTTGAATAGGTAATAAATAAACTAAGTAAACAGACAAACTATTCATCAAAAACAAGTAATACTTAATTTAGGCATAGTCACGATTCGGGATTTGATGATGTAAAGAAGCAGAAATCTTTAGTTGATATAAAAGAGTATGGCAATGGTTAATTAATAACTATATTTCGCATAGTCATTATGTAATACATGAAATTGTGAGGAAATAGGAAAAAACAGAGTTAAGGCATTAGCTGGTAACTGCTTTGCCATTTAGTATTTATAATTACAGTACATTTGCGATAAAATGTGTCATTGACCACATACAAAAAAACTGAGAAAACTTAGATTTACAAATTGAACTGAGAACAATAACATTAAAACCGTTAATATTAATATATTTTACTGTCAGCTACTAAATGGTTCTAGTCCAAATCAGAAGTGAAAATGTTTTTCTCTGAGAAAATGTAGGTCAGTTGTGCGGAATATTTTTCAGGCGTCTCACAGTTCGTCTGTGGTGGTAAGTGGCAACGATTATTAACAAGAGAATAAAAAGCCCAGCTCCGAGATAAAGTTGTAGAAGGAAAGGTACTTTTTGTTCTTGTTCTTCCTCTTCATCGTCCTCTCCTCGAAGATTTTGAACACAATTCATTTCGTCGTTAGCGAAATCTTCTTCAAATCCACAATTAATTGCTTCATCGCAGAGCACGCTAGAAGATATGCATTTATCACCACAACGAGTGACTGGATTATTTATGTCGGTTGTTTCCCTTTCCCCCGATTTATCACAGGCTTCAGGAAGGTGAGCAGAGTTGTACATAGGGAAAAAACCATAAGAAAGCAATAAAACTTTATCAAGTACTGATTTATGTTTATTTTATTCTGTTTTTATGGCTGCACCAACCTTTATAAGACGTGAACACAATTTCGACAATGTGAAGAAACATCTGTGAACTATCCGCCCACTCTTCTTCGGAATCACCTCCTTCTGAGAAATATTGGACGCTGATTTTTCCACGCGGACTGTGAAAAACACGAGGACCGATGATTTTCTCTGGAATAAAGCTTTTACTCTCTTTCTTCAGTTCTCCACAGATTTCCGGGGAGCTCATAGAAGAGTTGATTTCATGAAACTGTAACAATGCACTTATATAGAATGACATTTTTTATCTTTCTCAGTGGATCTGATGTAAAGTAATTATTTTACTCACTTTGACATAATCCCGACAGTTGGAAGTAGCAACATCTGCTCTTAAGTTAAGTACTTGAATAACAGCCATGATTCCTTGACCTTCCGGTGCAATTACGGAAAACTTCCCAGACAGTTTCTCCAGAAGTCGTTTTGTCCACGGAGTGTCATTTACAATGAGAACAACCAAAGAATTCTGAGGAGGGTAGTTTGCTAAGTAAATATCCGGCTTCTTTTGTGTGAATCTTCCCCATGTCATTAGTTCTACTGCAGCTTTAAGTCAAATAAAAAGCAAAGATACAAACATCTGTTTTTTTAAAACCCTTTTCTTCGTTAAAAAGTCTGGAAATTACTTCAAGATCATTACTCTTGTTTCCTTTTATACACACGCACACCAATTAGCAAAAATGTGTATATTTTCTCTAAGTCAAAGTGGTAGCTACATAAACGGTTAGAAATGGCAATGAAAGTCTAGTAGTTTTAAGTAGGAAATATCTGAAATCTATTGGGAATAAGAAACTGTTTTCTTTAATTGAGCACGTATAGCTATTTGTAGATATTTTGTAGGAATTAGTTAGAGGAGTATTTCGTTAATCTTTGCATGACATAAAATTTAAGGAGAGCACATGTGTGTGTGCCAATGCAAATCGTGCGTCTATAATTTTTTCTCATATGCAGCAATATTTTAACGCATGAAAAATGAGTTAGTTAAGTTATGTGTAGCTCTTCACGTTCATTTCTCTTGTATAGAGATAAGACATCTAGGCAGGAAGCCAAGATCCAGGCAGAAGGAAAAGAGAGAAGTAACGAACGTACGTGGCTGTAGTATGTGTATTCGGGATGAAAAAAAAACAGCACTTAACAAAATCTCAACTTACGTCCTTGTTGATGCTGATGTTTCCCGAGGGTGCACTCCACTTTGAGCAAGACAACAAACGCAGTAAACAGCAATAGAGAGATTTTATTGGGGAGCAAAGATTGGAGTAGCCACATTTTGTGCAATTGGAATTGGTGATCAGATATTTTGTGTTTAACAGGAGCTAATTATAATTAGAATATCTCGGGTCCATGTATAAAGGAGAATCACTTAATAGTCCATTATGATGATAGAGAGGCGACAAGAGAAGAGTAATGAATGGAAGATGAAAAGAGAGAGAGAGAGAGTCGGGCGAAGAAGAAGAGACCACACACACTACACACCTGTCTCTGTCTGACTCGCCTCTTGTTTTGTCTATACGCTAATGGCTTATCGAGCTTTGTCTGTCTCCTTAATGCACAATGATGTTCTTTAAAAGTGATGTTTCCCGGTCATTTCCCCGATTCAGATCAGATCACTCGAGAAGAGTTCAGTTTTTGAGAGAGAAGGCTGGCTAGCTCGTATTGACATTGACTCTGGCTCTGATGTCTCTTCGCTCTCAATCTGAATCTCTTCTGAGAAGGTAAAGGACTAGTGCGTTTTCTTCGACTCAACACTGAAGACTCGCTGTGGAAAAATCATCCCAGAGCTACAGAGCTACGTCTTTTAGTATTCAGTAGAATTTAGAACCAGGGGCTTGGGCATTCTACTGTGTTTTGTCTTCTCGTGTGCATTAGTAGAGGAGTGAGTATGGGAGTAGGTAACCGTAAGTGCCTTGTGATGTGAACTAAAGATTAGTCTTTCTTTCCTGTCCTGAAGAAAAAGGAAGATGCAGTTAAGTTGAATTGCTTTGCTCTGCGGTCCTTGGCTACGTTACGTTTCGTAATCTCTGTGTTTCGAT
Organism: Tomocerus minor; assembly: GCA_009936455.2. Taxonomy (NCBI): domain Eukaryota; kingdom Metazoa; phylum Arthropoda; class Collembola; order Entomobryomorpha; family Tomoceridae; genus Tomocerus; species Tomocerus minor. The sequence goes on from JAAAYG020000850.1 coordinate 7,603, forward strand.
GTGTTGCGCTTTGTGTTCTCTACTCTTTCTTATGTCTCTCTCTCTCTGTCCCTCCTATCTTCTTTCCCGTATAATAATGTGGTGATGATAATGATGACTTGCGTTGCTTTGCTTTCGTTTTTCCCTTGTTCCTTTAAACCCTTCTTACCATATCTGAAGACATCATGCCATGTGCAGTGATTCAACTATATTATTTTAAAACTTTTCCTTTTACTATTTTACTCTGTGTATCATTTCTTCCTTCCTAGAGGTAAATACATAAAACTATGTGCAAGAAAAGTAAAGACTTGACTACCTTTACATTTACACACTCCTCCAGAGCTCTATTTGTCCATGTAATTCAATGCACTTACACTTTCCGTTTAGTTTAGTAGCGAGCTAAGTAGATATTTCTTATTTTCTTGACGTGCCATGAGCTACGCATATTTATTCGGGGATAGCATCGCATCCTTGTTTGCATTTCTCTCTGCGTAACTCACATAGCTATACGGAGTTTGTTTAGAATAACACAGGATCACATTTCACATATCTCCACAACGAAAATATCAACATGAACCTGATACACACACACATACATACGAACGGAGAGTATACGTAGACACACATTTGTATAATTAACCACCACTGTTTTACATCTCTTCATTTGTAATAGAGCCAAAACTAACCATAAGCAACCTGCGTGAGATCTACTAACAAGACATCACTTACAAATACCTTAGCATACACTCTCCTAATACATACTACATCACATCAATACCTAATTAGTTATCGTGCAATTTTTCCTATTCCACCACGTGTATTCCTTGTACACTGTTGAATGTTGAATTTAGACACATAGAATGCATATATATACCTATAGTTTACGTTCTATATTAGACATGTAAAAAATACTTTTATTATTGATATAAATGTGCCCTTCGCACCAATATCTTGTTCTTTACACTGTATATCACATCTAGCTCATAAAAACAATCTCTTACGAAGGAATTAACCATAGTGCAGTGTGTTAAATAAATAAGTGGATATCTGATTCCTATTTGTTTTCTTTAGTCAGGCTTAGTGAGAATGACATTCACAAAGGCTCTATCTACGATTTACTCAAATCCAATGCACAAAGATACTTTTCTTGTTAACAGAGATAGAGCTTTTAGTATCCGGCATGCCCTTATTTGCCTCTGATCCTTCCTGGCTGGACTATAACTATCCTGTCTTGTTCTAGAGGATCTTGACTCAAATTGCGTAATTTCTATACAAATGTAAACGTTCTATGCGCTGTACAAACATAATAATGTAATTTAATATCTCTACATTCATCTCACTTCCCTAAAGAGGCACATCAGATAACTACGCATGTTTAAACCTCATGTATATGTTAGACAGGAGGTAATAAATATCCTTCCTATATATCCAACCAATCCCAATTTCCCAATGCTAACTTTACATTGCACCTAGCATTTAGCATTAAAGGAGGCGAAAACCAAATATTTTATTAAATAGACAACAGCAACATAGAATAATAAATTATGCCGCAAATCAATGAATGTAATTCCAATCCCAACATTATTGTTCAGCTATCAAAATATCATATTATTATTTTCTTCGAGGAAGGTAAAAGAATTTAGTAATTCGTCTGTAAAGACTATTGCATGGTACCATGAATAAATATAATGCTAAAATGTTGTTTTTCAATTTTCCTGATTAATTTCCCTAAAAATGGACATAATTAATGGGTTGTAATGTCTCAGGTGTGTACAAAGGTTTAAAAAGCACAGTAAAATTGGCTGTATAGGTTGTTTATGGTGTAACAGTACATAGATTCCATTAGAATATGCACATAAATATTGATAGACGGTGTGTGTAACACAAAGGCAATGAACTGAGGAAATCGTGACGATAACTATTCCTCTTTATTATGCATTAGTACGCCTTATAGCTATGCAATAACCATCGACATGAATGAGTGCGGAAGTCGATGTAGTATTATTCAGTAGTGTGATGTGCTGCTATTGTAATTTCAATGTAGGGTGTAGTCTGTGCATTATCCTCGTTTTTTCATCTATGTAATCTATAATTCCCGATTGAGTATCCTCATGTGGTGAGTAGTACTTAAGTCTTAAGTAGCATTATAAACACTATTTCCCAGACTAATAACTTCTATAGGGTTTTACGACCACGACCACATGCTCAAATTTTAAGGGTCATAACCTAAGCCAATGATTACGTCCATCTATTAACCATTCTCACATTATACACCTTAAATAACACCTTCTCATATGCATAACGTTATTAGAGCTCCAAAAGTAAAAGTTACAGATAATGATAGGTATAGCACACAATTGTTAGGAGCATTTTTAGCAAGAATAGGCAATTGACAATAGACATGGATATAGAAAGACAATATGTTATAGTACAAGTAGAGCGGACAGTTTATGCATTACATAAACCATCTTTATGGGATTCTTTGGCTACGAAAGTATGTGCCTAAGATGTAGTACTACTGATGGTGATGACTCTTTTGTTATCTTTTAGGCAGAAAGGATGAATGGACGAAGATGAGTAAAATATGCAATTTTCAGTCTCATCATAAATAACGTAGTAAATATTGGTACAAGAATACACAGGTGTGTGCTGATGCAGAACCAGTTTTTTCCTGAATGCCAGAGTGGTTTGCAATTCTGTTGATTCCTAGTTCACAGAGAGTTGCGCATCTGATACCGTATCTGTACTCTTGCCCTTTTTCCCTCAAATTGAACTCATTAACTCACATAAATCTCATTGAGAAAACATACAAATTATTTTTTAGTAATTAGAATTTTTCATTTCTTGGGATCATTTAAAAGATAATTATGAGTTTACGTTTTCGCCTTAACTACTCAAGTACATAATTGCTTTATTAAGATTTGTATATATTTTTTTGGTGAATTTCAATAGATTGAATACATTTATTTGTACAGGTTGATAGAGAAGGGATATTTACGCAATTAACATACAAAACAATATTGTCCTAATTGAGATCAGTGCATATTTTACGGGTATTACAAACTGATATATAACAATCCGTATATCTTTTTTTCCGGAAAATAGTAATCCAATTAAGTTTCGGATCACTTGTGCATTTTTTGTTATAAACTAGCTAGATTTTAGGATATCATTAACACGTGATAGTACGATAGAATCAGTATTCAAGAGGGAATTCTGAAACTCCGCACATTTGCATAACTGCTATGAGCTTACATCTTAATAATACTAATTGTTCTCTCGAACTTGTTTGTTTGTATATAGGTAGTATATAATAGTATGGAAGTTATAATAATAGCACAGGAGGACAGAGAACAACCACAGTAAAAACAAGTATGGAGCACACTTCAAGAGTTCAGGGTGTATAACTGGTGATTGCACTAGCCAAAAAAACTCAGTTTTGCAAATTCTCAGCTAATTGGTAACAACCAAAGAGATTAGAATCTAGTAGAAGCATCCCCACTATTTCTATGTTCATTTGAGATTGTGACACCGGCATCCGTGGTTAATGGAGACGGCGGTAGTGATAGAGGCATATTTGCGGCTGGGCTTGTTGGTGCAGGGAAAAGGAAATCATAAGGTGGAGGTGGTTCTTCGTCGTCGGTTTTGGCAGCATCTCTTGAAAGAATTTTCCCAGAAGGATAAGGGCACTCCTCGAATCGTATAATATGATTTCTAAAACAAAAACAAAGAGAACTTTATAATAAAATACAAGGAAAATGAAATGTGAGTTACTGACGGATACTAATTGGTTTTCCTATATAATTAATTTCTTGCCAGTGCAGTGGGTAGCAAATATTTTCGTAATTAATTTTACTAGTTAACACTTATTTCCACAGATAACTACGTGTTTATATGAAGCTGCAAATTACCTGATGAAGGAATCTCCTAAAGGATCACGGCGATTGTTAAATGCAGGTGGTCCTAGTACAGAAATAATTGAAGAAGAATTCTGTCTACGACTATCACTTGGATGACTAATTTGAGTTTGTGGATTATGGGGGCTGATTTTCTTCCGGTCTTGAAAGTCGTCGAGCCAGTGGAAACAACAGACGCCGACAACAGCGACAATAAGTACAATCCCTGTGACAATTGCCATAATGACGACGAGTAAAGCTCCAATATGGAAAAAATCAAAGTTAGATCCACTGCCTGCATAATTTAGATAATGTGAGCCACCCATTGTAAATCCTGTTAGGAAGTTTGGCTAATCTAATCTTCTTCACTCAATCAATTAACTTGTTTGTGTCTTCCCTTGGCAAAATGACACAAATTTTTGGCTTCCTCTTCTATTTGCTCTTCTCATTAGGGAAACAGTGAGGAAACTTTAGGGAATATAGGAAACATTGAGGATAGGAGAAAAAAAAACACGTTGTCTCCTTCTTCCCAGATATCACGTCGAAAATGTATCTCATGGAGTTGCAGACAAACTTAAGACGCACACATCAACGTGCACACAAATTAGAATGGAGGAGAAGAACACGCGTTAAGCCTTGCCAGGTCAAATCAAATCTCCTTAATGCTTTCCTTTCTTCTCATCGTAACTAATCAGTAGTCTTTATGTCACTGTCACTCCTCAATAAACAATAAATTAATCAATAGGCCTTAACTTTAATAGGATTTTCTTCCGCACACAACTGCAGATCACTTTTTCACGTTTCCTCCCTTATCCAATGTCTAGAGAACTAAAGATTTACTTAAATTGTTCCACGTCCCACCTTTGTTGGGAATTGTTTTCCATTTTTAACACAATTGTTTACTATTACACAGAGTTTTATCTTGTATCATTGCTCACTGACATTGGTACACTGTACACACGCAGGTAAAACTAATAAAGAAATCACATTGTTGTTGTTTTATTCTTGGAGATCGTTACAAACTGAGAATATTTTTAATTTTTCACAGGATATACCTTTGCGTATGCATATATCAATTAGCACAAAAGTATTTTTAGGTACTTCCACCACTTCTTCTTCTTCTTCTTTGACTCTCACAAACTCACAATCACAATAATGCAGGCAGACAAAATTTTACTAATTTTCAAGCGCTTGATCCACAGATTGAATTGAAAAATGAAACAATGATGTTTTGTGGGAACAATTACATTCGGCCAAGTTAAATATACTCTGTTGGGATTGATTGTGTGTGTATTATGTGCATGTGCTCTTTCCTGTGTCTCTCATACAAGAATAATTCACCTTGTGGAGATTATTATAGGTAAATAGGTGGCTAGATAGATGGAAGCTTGCATTTATTTAGTATTCCTTAATTGAGTTCCATGGTTGAGAGTCTGTTGAAGTTAGTGATGTGAGCCGAGCCGAACCAAAGCATGACCACTATTATTTTTCAGTATTCAATGTCAGCCGGAACGCTTTTTAGCTCTCTAACCTACACATTGCTTCCTATAGACCTCTCAGTATTCTGCTCGCCACCAATAATATTCATTTTGGCCATACAGACTACTATATTATGATGCAGGATTATACGATAATGTGCTTGCCTTTTTCGCATGCTCCTTGGCTACGACAGGTGAAACAATCTTATGCTTTGATTTTTCCATTTTGCAATGAGTAATCCTTTTGTCTGTACTCTTCCTAACAATGCTAAATCACTAACTAACGATAAGTAGTATACTGCAGTGTTGTGGATCCACCATCATGTAATAAATGTAGCTAAAAGCCTTAATAAGACTAGACGCAAATCTAAACACCTGCTTCAGAAAGATACTTTTACAGCATATTTTATAGCATAGACAGACACATTTCAAAATGAGGCAAAAGAATATGACTTTTATGCACTTATACTTGTATAACTGCATAATATAGTAATGATAACATTGATTACAGGTACACTCAAGAAATTATATAGGTACCTACTTATATACTTTATCTATACTAATGCTCTTGGAATTTCCATTGTCCAAATTTCCTATGTACAGATATTACAGATATTACATAGTTTGTGCATCTTGGTCATTTACTAGATCTAGTCCGGTCGGGCTGGTTGGTCTGGCTGCAATCCATTTGGGTCGTCTCATATCCTACCTAATACTCTGCCAACACACTAAAACCGACTAAATCCAAAATGCATCTCCCTCAACTCAGGTACCTTGCATATTCTACGAACTGTCTTTTTTCATAATGTATTACAGGTAAATTACATTAGAGACTCTTTCGTTAATACTGTCAGCTTATAGTTACGATGATCTTGAATTCCTTAATGATGATTCTCTATCTCTTGCATTTGCAGTCATGCTTTCCTGTTGCTCTGCTTTATCTTCATTTACGATTAGCTCGTTATGCATATAATAAGTACGAGCCTACATTATCAAGCAAAATCACTTAAAATCGTTTGCAACGTCAACAATGGCTAATTTAGTTAGCTATAAAAGTTTAATTATTGAAATTATTCCAATACACTCATTCGAAATTTCAGTTATTAATTACCCTTATTATTATAAACTATTTATTTTATTTAAAATAGCTTTTAAGTGTCTATATTAAATGAAATATTATTTGCATCCCTATAATATATATTTACTCCAGGATAAAAATTACTTTTAAACAGAATGATAAATGATGTAAAGCAAAGAGTACAAAAAATTTTCCCAGCCATTAATTGTACAGCAGTGGATTATATAATTCTTAAACTGCCAAC
>JAAAYG020000872.1:11968-33047 GCA_009936455.2 Tomocerus minor
GTTGCTTTTTTATAAAAAAGCAAGTAACAAATTCTGAAAATGGAAACCTTTGTGCTTTTTGCTTTTTTAAATTGCAATAAGTATATGTTTAAATAAATAATTAATAAAATAAATAAATATAATGTGTCATCTTGAAGAGCAGATGGCTAGAAAAATTAGTATCAACTAGATTTCTACTGAATTTTTTATCTCTTTTTTTTGCTTATTTACTTAATTGGCAACAAGTAAAAAGTCATTGTTTTTTTAATTCTTTTTCTGAAAAAGCAATTGCTTTTTCGTTCCCTGCCCACTATATACTGTCTGTATTCGCAAACAATAATAATAAAACACGACGTTACTGCATTACTCAGGCAATTTTTTTGACTAGAGTCTAGAGTTAATACATAAGGAGGAGTAGCGTCGAACTTGTTCTTATTATCGTGATACCGTGATATATATTTTTAGAAGGAATTTGATCACGATTTGCAATCATACACTCATTCAGTGATACTGCATCATTTCATAACTTAGACGCTGCTCTATATTTTCTGATCTGTACTTTTAGATATATATGAGAGCATATATAAAATCATTTTTAACTTGACATGTTTGCAATTGTAAGGTTACAGTTTTAATTGAATCCTAATTGGGTGATGTTCCTGGTGGCATCCAAAGCGTAATTGCTAAAAAGCAATTTATTATTATGCTGATGACCTGGAACTGTCAACAGAAACAGAAAACTGAGTTGCATCTTCTACTATTAACGAAGGACTTTAATTATCCTTTATTTGTTGCCATTGTGCATATGACTAAATCTCTAATTGCCAAATTGCATTCGTAAATATCTATTGTTATTAGAAATTAACTAGTTATTAGCTTCCTAAGGTAAAATTACCTTAGGAAGCCATTTTCGCATAATATTTACTTTATATAAATCTGTTTACCTACCTGCAATTAATATAACTTTCTGGGTTATCTAATTCACTGTGCGAGTAGCTATTTATCGATCATCGATTGATGCATAGCAGTTAATTTCAAGCAGGGATAATTGGAGAAGCCAAAAATGTAGGTTGACTATTAGTTGGAAAGAGAGAGACATGATGATTTCTACTTTCTCGAACTTAGTATTGCAGTCTGAAATACTTTATACGTTTTCCAGCCGTTTAGTTGCGACAGTTTTCCAGGGAACAATTCTACTCCTATGATACATGTGCTCTCCAAAACTTTAGCTTATGTGTCATGTTTGTATAAAAAACATTTATCTGCAATTGGAAATGGTATCAATGTGATGTAACTCCAGGAATGGAGACTTGGAGACTCATTGGTTCGCACTGTTTATCTTAAAATGATTCTAAACCTGATGAGAAGGAAATGTTTTGCCGAATGTCGTAACAAAGCATGCGGTAAGAATGAGTGAAGATCTTATTTCAATGTTGGTAGACGTGTCTTCCGTGTGCAACTGGATACATGGAAGCTCATTAAATAAGCTGTGAGTCAGAGTTGGAGGAATGTGCATTAATCTGAGAGAAAACCGCGAGGATGAAGATTCTCAGTCTTTGCGGTTTCATTATTTTCATGATGATGAGCTAAGAAAAGAGTGAGTCGTTATGCCGTTGTTACTATTAAGGTATCTTGCTAGTTTTACGGATCTTTGTTCCCTTCATCATTTTCATCATCCAGTTTAACTTCCTTCAATCTGAAAGATGAAATAACCAATGCCGTAATCCAAACAGGAAAGTGAGTAAGTATTTACTGGCTACACATGTATAGTGTAGACGCTGCCTATAGAGAATTTTATTTTATTGTAGTAATAAGTGTAGGTAAACTGGTAGAGATATAGTTGGTTTTTTCCCTATTGCACTTCTAGCAAAGTTGAGAACAGAAGAGGATCTTATGACTTTCATCTCTTTTCACTCGAGTTGGTCGCTGCACAAAGGATAGCATTGGACTACAGATTTACTATTCCATTACATCTTTATTTTTATTTTCCGTTGGACAAGCATTAGAAGCATAACCTTAAGCCACACTTTAAAAAACATTGCAACCTCCATTCCTCCACTCTACTTCTCTCTTAAATTTCGTATATCTCATTCATACTGCATATAACATATAGCTGTCTTATTTCTTTTTTATGTCAGTCTCAGAATGATCTGAAGGTGTGAGCTGTTATGTTGGAGATGTGCAAAGACGTTAGGTATACGTAGGTAGCCTGGCCATTTTCATTTTGTCTATTATTGTGCGGAGGTTGTTCAGTTCAAACGTAATATCATATCCTTGAACTTTTGATTCCCATGTTGATTGTTTATTCCAGAATGCTATAACCCTTGTGACTTGAGCAAATGTTGTAATTCTTAGGCTGAATATTATTTCTGCTCTGGAATTATTATGCTAGGCAATTTGTTTACTTGGGAAATCTTGTGATCAAACTCTATCTAGTTACAAGCAAATAATGCTCATCATTTTTCCAGTCATGTAAATTTATGCAGGGAAAAGAGGAATATCAACTAGCAACAGAGAACTACACAGTTAGTTTCTAATTCCAACCATACGTCACAGGATTCATAATAACCATTGTCAACCTTTCACGTTTCGTAATGCAGGGAGGCGACCACCAGGACATTTCATACAGGGGGGCCTACTCTTCCCTCAAGGAATGATTTAAGTTCTTTGTTTATACGGTGAAAGGAGGCGGACATGCTCAACCGTATACTTCTCCAAATATTATTCCACGTACAATTACGCTGTGCATTAGGGAAAATATCCCACTCTTCCTCTTGCACTTTGCAATATCCCTCTTTGTCATTTTAACTTGGTTATTTCGTAATCCTAAATTATAACGCACTTCCCTTTTATCATATTTCTCTTACATGCCACGGCTATTAATCTTGATATAAATTAGCTACTCGACCTCACTCCTAACAACTTCAGATTCAATTTTTTAACAAATAACAAAATATCAATAAAATAGTCAGAAAAGCAACAAATCCATATTATATATTTCTTGTTTGTTTTCTACGTGTTTATATTGATGTTCTGTTTTGATGGAAATGGTACACCTCAGTAGGTACAGTAGGTAGGCGCCTAGTTTTTGGCTTTAGGAGAGGAACTCTGTACTTTGGAGAGCATATATCCGCAGGAAGGTGTACAATAATAGTTTGTGTCTTTCCGCATCGTCGACTCAACTAATTCCCTGTTACAAAAGAACAAAAGAGAAGTGTCAGCCTTATATGCCTCATATGGTCAGCGAAAGTAGAAACCACAGATAAGTTTGCTCTTCTGTTAAATCCGATTTAAACTAAGTGTAAATCAAAGTTTTGATTTGCGACAAAATACTACAAAAAAACAAACCAATCATTGCCTACAATTCTGATTTCTGACGACGAGTAATTCTCTAATTTACTTCGCAGATAAAATAAATGCGAAACAGTGTCTGTCTGAACTCTTTCCTTTTGAAGTTCTGCCGTCTATGAGTCTATGACAGTGCTAAATGCATTTCCACTGCCCGCTTGCTATTCAATTACGTTTTTCACTAAATCCTCAATCCCTCCTACTACCATATAAAGTATATGAAATGAAATATATATCAACTACTGCTTTGGATCCTTCTATTTCTGCTCCCAATTAGTTTGTACGATTGAGAGGAGTCATGTGTATGTATTTCTGTCCACAGTTAAATTTATCAGAGATAACTGTAACAATATTTAATGGAACTCTGTAACTAATTTTTATTTTGTGGGTGACCATATCCCACCTTCTATTATATCTAGCCAAGGAGAGCTATTATATAAATTGTACGTGTTTAGTAGAAAAGGAGAAAAAAAAAACTAAAGTGGTTACAGTATTATATAAAGCTATCTGTAAGTGTAAAATGTTTATATAGGGTGATTATGGCATTATATACGGACGGGTGTATATGGTGACAATGTGTTGTTGTGCTATTGGAATGAATGGGAAAAGTAATGGTGAAGCAGTGAAGATATTATTATGATGGTTGACGTGGTCTGAGGACGTTTCTTCGTAAGCAGGAGCAATTGATATTATTTAGTTGGGAAAGAGCGTTTGAATGTTCCTCCTGTTTTATGCATGGGAAGAGTGAGGAAAATTGAACTGGTGACTACATACATTGTTCTTTCTCTCAATAGACGGTGCATATTTTATAATAGTCGTGTCTCACCTTGAGAGTGTGCTCAGTCATATGGAGCTATGGATGCATGGAGTGGTTGGGCCGTCTGTCACAATATCTTCGGAATATTTAAACGTGTAATCCTAAGCTGCTCCCACTGTGTGACTCTGTGACGGCGTTTAGTGTAATTCTAAATTGATTATAAAGAAAGGGAATGGGGACATGAGATAAGATTACTAGTAATGGCGAGCTAAGTAAAATATGCAACTAAAGCTACACTATAAAATAATCTAATGCATTTCTTGGCTGAGGAGACAGGGGCACAGACTCCAGAGCGGCAGTGGCAGTGGCAACGGAGGCGAGGGAGAAAGAGAGAGAAAGTCGTGAGAGAGTGGAGAGTCGAGAGCGAGTGGTTTTGTTGATGGCTGTGACCTAGAGGTTATATGGAGAAAGGCGCGTTTCCACAACAAATGGCTATATCGACGCTGGGGAAGTTTGTTGCTAAGGCAGAGGACTAAGGATATTGCAGGACGAGGAAACGGATCGATTCCGAGTTTGAGCTCCTTCAACTTTCGCAGTCGCCGTCGTCCTCGACCTCTTCTTCTTTCACAACTCTTCTCGTCTCTCTCTCGCTCTCTGGCATAGGGCACTGACTATAATGCCCGATTTGGTAGCATAGTCGGAGGAAAGGAAGCGAACACCGGTTTCCATCCAGTTCACTCACTTCGGTTCGGATCAGAGCCAGTAGAGCCATGCCAGGCATCCGAACTGCCTCTCTCCCTCCTCGCAATCCCTCGCTCTCTGCACTGCACGGATGTTATGTACAAATAATACAAGTCACTAGGGCCACGCTTTCTCCTCTCACTCTTCTCTCTCTACTTTCTCATTCACTTGTCTCCATTCTGCCTGACGCTTATGTCACTGATTATTATACGAGTCCACTCGTCAGACTCTAAGCACTCTCGAATTATTCACGCTCCTCAACTTACTATTTCCAAAACCCTGTCGTCCATGAAAATATTTTTTGTCTCCAGATGCTCTAGGCTCATCATTCTTTGACAGTCACTTCAGTCAACCTCACAAAAACCATTCAATCCTACTTTATAATTACTCTAATTCCAAAATTCTTATCATTGCATTATCCACTTTTTAGCTTCACTTAATTCTCAAAGTAAAAATTAAACCATCTTAGTTAGATGACTTAAGGCGGAAGCCGTTCTTTGTGACGTACAATTCAAGGAAATAATTATTACAGATATTATACAGAGATGTCTATGTAGCATTGCTTCTCCACTTTATTTAGGACACTTAGAAGGCAGGAGAGTGAGTTTTGACTAAAAGGGATTAGCATTCACGCGAATGAAGTCGTCCGACATCCGACCTGTCATTTAATACTCTAGTAATTTCTTTTAATGTGCTCCAAATTGTGACGTAGACACTAGTAAGCACATGTGAACTTTGGAGATAAAGCAAAAAGCATGTGTGTCTTTGCAGATGGATGCTTTCACATTCAGTGTCACTCATATCTAGCAGTAACTGAGTCATCCGTAAGTGTTCTCTGATTATAAGTCTATTATGCTCATTTCTATGGATGTCATGCGACTGAAAAACAGATGGATAAAGCTTGTTTGCATTTCTCCGCAAATTAATTCAACGGAGTAGTCCTCTACCGGAGCTCCACACCAGACTCTCTCCGTTTTGCGGAATTAGTTACGCTTTACAGGCAACTTACACGATTTACACATTAGTGTGTCGACATTTAATAAATACTTAAACATTTTCAATAAACAATCCCACCGTACACAAATACAACATTTTCTACGACTTTTACTGGGCCTACTCCCGACTGCACTGCACTCGCCTACCTTTATCTCTTCAATTTACACTGCAGCAGCTCTAAACTGAGATAGAGGAGAGGAGAAAGGATATTTTATTCATACGGTATTTGTGCATGCATCTTTCACTTACAATTAATCACAAGAAACAGCTCCTTCTACCTACAAACTTAATCCCAGTGCAAGAAACTTATCCTCCATTTATCTTTTCCAATGTACTGTACATAAATAAAATAGGCTAGCTACCTTAGCTTCCTGCATCAATATAACATGCAAAGTACCATTCCGGGCTTTTCTTTCACAATAAGGAATTGAATTTATTCGCCCATTGATCTGCTCTATAGACATAAGCACATAACAATGTAATATATTTGTGGCAATAATGGGGGCGTACTCCTACCTACTTAAATACTTTAACGGACATACATCACACAACTCTATCGAAATTTACCGTCCAATCCCAAATATCCAGCACTCACCTGCGTAATCACTGTAATAATCCCAATTATGTCTTTTACGATACCTTTTTTACTCTGCCAACGCCATAATTCCTACCTTTTTCCACTCGATTTCTTTTATAATGGATAACTTCCAATTTCAATGTACTTCCATTAATGTTAAAGAGGTTAGAGACGCTTGAAAGACCAAACTTCACAATGCCGTTGTATATTTTAACCCTTGCTTAATTTTTTTTACTTAGTCAATATATTAGTTTATTTGGCTCTTTTCTTATTACTTTCCATATGCAATTTTGGGTGGCCACAGAAATCAGAAAAATATTTGTGGTCATCGTGATAAAATGATTATAAACTAAAAGTTGTAGAGATGTTATACAGTAATTTGATCTTATGAGCATAAAAATCCTAAGGACTTATTTATGACCCGCATATTAACCAAATGTCTTCTTGGATTTTTCGAGCGTTTAACCAAGCTGACTCTGGCTGGTGACACTTCTAAATGACAATTGTATTTTCCGTCTAAATAAAATTGCAAATGAAAGAAAGTTAATTTCTTCGAACCTTTGCATAGTTAATAATAAAGAGTCAATAGAGCCAAGCCTGTATCACAGACTTCAGCTGTCATTCTAAATAGTTTGTTAATACTCTGCGCCGATATCACAATTAATATTGAGTAAGTGGTGCTGAAGTTTTCCTGGGAAGCATTTAATTCTGTGGACAATATCGAAGTCCTTTGATAAGTTCAAAGTATCAAATTCTTAGGAAATGGAATTGTTCAGTTTCATATTCATGACAAAGACCTATGCATACAAGTTGACTGTTGTACTAGAATACATTTGTGAATATTTAACGGAATAAAGGGGACTAGCTTTCTATTACAACTTTATATCAGGGATACTAATTACCAATTGTCTCTAAAATTCATACGGATGTAATGTTGTATTTTGCTAACTTATATGCGCATAGAGATTAATTATTTCTAGATCACTTTTAACCACAGGGTTACTTTTGTATTAAAATATTTTCATTTGTTATATAAGCATATAAATAGAGATTATAATAGGAAGTAGGATGGCTAACATGCCAAATGAGCGTCAATACAGCTACGCAGATTATATGCATTTAATGTCCATAAAGACGTTTTTGAGATCATATTAAAATGAATTGGACAAAGTTTGAGATTTATTTAGCCCTGCAGCTGCAATTCATTCACGATTTAATGAGCCTTTTATTAAGATATTAAAGCATTCATTTGTGTGTGACATCATAACAGACACTACTGCTATACCCATGAGAGTTAATAATAATAGTTTATAGCAAATAATTTTTGATAAAGCGATGAGTAGGTGCCAAGCTGTTATTTGGGTTTAAAAATGTTCTCGACGGCGACGAATGTTGATAGTCTCATCGACAAGCGTTGGGTTTAATTTGTATTATTAAGCTAAACGCCAATTTCTCGTAAGTATAATTTTATTTATTGATCAACCCGAGAAGAACATGCCACATTTTAATTTCACATGCCGTTTTTGTAAAGGGCGAAGGCTGTGGATATAAGAAACCATAGAATTTTCCGTGAATATCTGTAGCATTGTGGCGATGGGGAATAATATTAGTGTGTCCATTGATAGTTGAAAGAGGAGAATAGAGCTGAAAGGATGGGAAAGTATTTCAAAGAAGAATGACAGTCCAAGCAGCACTCTTTGTCAGCGTGGCCCAAAGGAGGGAAGACATATGGCAAGACGGAATAGCGTTTTGTGCAGTACTTAAATCAGTTGCCCTGGACAACTATATCATAACAAAAATGCTCATGAAATATTCGAAATCGTCAACAACGCGAGAATACACTCAGGACTAGAACATGACTGACTCTGAATTGCTGGACTATTACGAAACGAGCAGAAATGTCATCTTATCACGTTCAATCGAATGAGTCTCTACGCTACGCTAGGCTCTGTCACTTCCAATCACTTTGTCTGAGTACACTCATACCTACTCCAATAAATATTTCCCCCTTACTTTCCGCTACACTTATGAATAAAAAAGTGATAATCATTAATTGCCCCGGAATAATAAGTCACACGAACGCCAAACTATTTGGCCCCAGCCCTAATAAATAAATAGAGTGGTTAGCTAACACTGTAGCCATGACCAGCCACTGATTCCCCGTTTATGCAGATAATTGCCAAATTTTGCACTGGATTTAATGGATTTGCGAATGTCTTTTATCTCAACAACGTTCTAACGACAGCTATACCATTTCTATAAGTCGCAGTAGAGCTAAATTGACTCTATTTTAGTCTATTTCTATTTCTCCCACTCAATTATAAGAAAATAAAAGGGTAAGGGACTCAGAACGGAAAATTACACAACAACTTAAAGTTCAAAATTTTGCAAAAGAGTTTTATCCATTTCCCCTGTGTTATATCAATATCCAAAAAAGGTCACGGATTAACAATGGAAATGGTGTGTTTTTCTCCATGTTTCGAAAAAAGGGATCACTAAGTAAACTATTAAGTACAGTGTCACTATTTAGAAAAAAACCCAGGTTTTGTCATACTTCAAAGAATTATTATTTAAGTAATAGTAAGCAAAATATTTTTCAGTTGATTTCTGTTTCTTTCAAATTCTGTGAGTTTTTGGATAGTTATTGAAAGCTACTCATCTTTCAAATGTAGATGAAGTAAAATGATAGATATGTGGATTTAGTTTTGTGTACGAGGAGTATTTCATTCTAAATCTAAGCTCCGTCTGAAAATGAGAAATGCATTTCTCATTTTGAGACGAAGAAGAAGAGAATATATTGGATATATGGTGTGGTGTGGGTGGGTGTAGGTCTTGTTAAAAGGATACTGCTAAAATGCATACACAGCAAAACCATTTCCATTCCCCTTTTAGTTTCTCTCTCTGAGAATAAAAGTCAGCCTTCCGTGCAAGGAGCATAGATTATAGATGCTCCGACTCCATGTCCGTAAATGTGTAGTAGAGTATAAAAGATAAACTGCATAGGGAAGCGTTCATCATAAAATAGCTGAAAGTAATGCAATGGAGTCCTTGTGAATATACAGATAGGATTATAGGATTGGATGTAGAAAGAAGGGAGGTTGCCATTAAGAATCAGCACTCAGCACCTGAGTGGCAGCAGCCTTATCTACAAACAGCTGAATGTTGGAGGGTTAAAACTGCCGTCTTACCCCTTTAAAGGACAAATATGTTTTGAGCCCCACCTGCTGTGAATCACTGCTAAACGAATTCCTGTCATTTTCAAAATTGAATTCTGCGTTGCGAAAATGGATTCGGATACATTAACAGCTTCCAAGTATTTCTCGACTACTGAAGATGAAGTATTTTTGCATGCCATTTATTTGTAGCTCTGTGACTGCCTGTATATGTGCTGACTGGGATCGAGTTACTTTTAAGTTGTAATTGTAACTCCAGTCCAGCAGAGCAACCAGCCAACCATAACATTTTAGTGGCTATGATAAGCACGAGCCTCCTATGTTTTTTTTACTCCTACAATATTACATTTGCTACTTGTAGTATAGAAGTCTAATGAATTTGTAACTTGTACTACGGCTGTTGTGATAGCCTTTAATTAAAATGAAAATAAATAGTTGCAATTTCAAAAGCAACAGATACTGCTTAAACAGATTGTATAGTTCTACTGCCCTACCACTTGTCAAAATAGTAGCTGAAAGGTTCTCAACTGGAAAATATATAAATGTACGCACCAACTGAATTTTCCAATTTATTGTAAGGAAAACGTCAGAGACAGGAATATTCTCTGTCAATGGAAAAATAGCTCATTACAGCCCACCAGGGCTTTGCAAACAGTCCCATTGACTACTGACAAACATTTATACGTACCTAGCTCATCTCATTCTACTAATGCTTAATATATGCATCCAACTACCAATTCTAAATTGATTGTGCAGTTAAATAGTATAGCTTTACATTTTTACGCAAATAATGAAGGAGTTGCAGGCAGGAGGTACGACGTACAACTAGCAATATAAATAAGTTGTGTCAAGAGGAACTACGCAGTACAAGTTTCTAAGCTTTGCAGTAGGTACAGCACAATGATGGCATTCTATTGTACTCGCTAAAAGTTTTCATTCCTTTTTTTGAATTCCATTGCTTCCTTTGCTTTCCACTGATTTGGATGACAGCCATTCTGTGTAGCTCAAAATCCTAGGAGACACTATCATGTCCTACGTTGCTTACTTTTATCTATGTAAGTGCATGTGTGTGTTACGTATGAACACACAAACATTTACAGCAATTTTAATTCCAAAAGAATAAATGCGCTTATAAATTTTGAACAAGGACGATTGTTATAGGACAGCGTTTATACTATTTCAGCATCAGACACAAATGAATAATCTTCTGTAGGCATGTCACTATGTACTCTTCTGTTTTAGTAAGGTATAAGCAAGATATGTCAAATTGCTTACTCCCCGTGAAAAGGATGTCAAACTCAACTCAGAAATCAATTAAAGAATTCCTGTGGGATGTTTGTGTTTCTTCCACTGAATTAAAACATACTCCCTGGCCCTATTATTACGCGGATATTTGAATCAATAGCCAATTCCAAACAAAACAGTGTTTACCATATTTATTCCTTCGTTCACCTTCCTACGCCTGACTCGTTAGCATTGCTAATTTATTGTAAAGTGGCCAATGTGGTTGACCAATTTTATTTGATTTAAAAATAGTATGCTATTTCAAGATAGCAGTATTTATACAGTGCGTTGCTCTAAATAATATCTATAACAAAATAGAAACTCAGGCAACCCAGATGCGTATTGCTGTTCTTGTTTATTTTTGTTATCCTATTCTAATTAATTGATGGTTAATAAAATAATTTATATTCACTTTCCAGCAAAAAGATATTGTAATTGGTAGTTTAGGATAGTTGCAGCACTATGTTAGGCGTATGAAATTTATTTTAAAGACAAAGTGTGTCATGATGTCATGTCACACTTGTCAGCAACTATATAACAATAATAATAATAATAAGGGAAAGCTAATTTTTAATTTTAAAATTATAACGAATGGGCTATGATGTGGCTTTAAAATTGTAATCTCAAATGAAAAATTATTTACAGTGCACGACATACTCAAATAAAAAATTAAAGATTGAGTGGAGTCCTAAAATAGTTACATATATTGTTTGTTGGAATTGAGGAAAACAAGGTATATTTGAGGAGGAAGTGAACATGTTGGATAATGCAAGGAGGAAATCAATTAGAGAAATGTGTGTCGTTGTCGTTGCTCAATTTTTTTGATGTAAGTGGGACTTAATAAATTAACAAATGATGTTGGTTGTTCCGTTCTTTACCTTTGGGTTTGTCTTTGACTGGATGTGTGATTGTCCCTTTTTTTGGAACGTCCTGTTATTCAGTTCCATCGGAGCTGACATCCTCCATTTCTAAGTTTGTTATGGTTGCATGGATGGAAGTTGGATGTGTGTCTTTCCCTTCCGTTTGCCTGTATTTACGTTACACTTGAATTCCAAGTTGCCACTTAGAAAGACATTCAAGTGCGCTGTGTCTGTACATTAGGAGTAATCCCAATTCAAAGTTTTTCTGTGAATTCACGTGAATAGTTTTGTTCAGCCAATTCACATCGCATTACACACTTGAGCACATAAACACATCACGGCTACATTCAAAGCCCTTTTGTAGGAGTCATTATTAATTCAGTTTACTCATGACAATAAATTCAGCTGTACATCGCCATTACATTGGTGCTTATCCCCTGGAAGGTGTAGCATTTATTGGCTGATGTACTCAAATGACGCCTTAGCTCCCTACTCAGCTCCTTTCTTTAGACTCCGACTACTCCCGGCCCTTTCTCTGCACTATCAGCTTTCTTTACTCATGAATTTATCTGTCCTTATGCCTGGCTTCATTTTTCCCCCACTCTACACGGAGAAAGGGCCAAGTTGAAAACTCTCACTGAATTACCTGACTTGAATACATAACTTACACATCCATGTGCCCGTATAACTTTAATCTGACTGTGTGTGCCTATTAGAATAAAACTCAGTTTACTCGGCACAGGACACATACATAAAAGACTTACGTCGTCCTACTGCATACATCAGTTATTACACTTAAGTGCACAACTGCCCGACAATAGTGAGATGATAATATTTTTGATGGCTTCTACAATGCCCCCCAAAACCACATTACTTTTGAATGGTTGACAAATTAACGAGAACGTGAGTAAGCAATCAACTTAATAGCTTCAGAGAATCAACAATAAATCAATCTTATGGAGAATAGCTAGTAGATAGTAAGGGAAAATATCTGTCAAGCCTTGCCATGTTACATCCAGAGAAATAATATTGGTATGGCACATACTTACCTACATAGGTACACAGTCTACTCCAACCAGAAGAGAACATGCAATTTAATTGATAGGTTTATCTACGTGTTTATATAAGTTTGCATAGGGGCTAAAAGCTAAAAGCTTCCTTAATATCCTTATGTATATCCCACGAAAAAAAAATAGCCAAAAATACAGCTAAAAGTAACTATGGAGGTATCTTTAGGAGAAACCCCTTTATTCCTAAAAATCAATAGCATAGATAAATACCTATTACTGGGTAATTGGAAAGACAATATCCTGTGGCAATAAGAAATTGCATTCTCTAGATTTTTGGCTATATACTTTGCTATTTTTAGCAGCAGACATTTTATATTAGTACAAGAAGGAACAATAACATTGTAATCTGCCTCCAAGACGTTTCTATTAATTTATATCGGCACTATGCATATGCAGCGGTGACTAGTTACTGTATGATTCCTTTAAGAAACCCCATAGAAAACCTTAGAAAATAGCCGTCGGCCCAAAACTAATGATGTAGAAAATTTTGAGCCTGATTATTTGCCATTGGAATACTAAATTTGGTTCCCATTGACAGAATGAAATAAATCAGACAAGGTGAAAAGACGTTTTATGCTGTACAGCCGAGTAATAATGATGTAATGATAGGAAGGGAGATGGGTTCGTTGATATTCTGGAGCCAAGCTGAGGCTGACATTCCTCAGTAACTCCAAGGATTGAAGGTACCCAAAAAAACTGTGGCTTCTACTTTCAAGGAGCTTAAAGGAATATACCGTAGTTACTATTTTAAAACCCCTGGGGTAATAACAATCCCTGATAAAACAACTGAGCAGGCTTCTCTGTGAAGATCTCATTTTTTTAACTGGAGTCTACAGAGATTGTTTACTTCAGGGTATTGCAAATACAGGAACGGAGCATCGCCTGTTCAGTTCTCGATCTTCAAATTAGGTGAGGGAAACAAGAAAGTGGTAACATATTTAGTAGCTTCACAGTACATAGTAGGAATAAGACTAAAACTCTTCTGTACAGCATTTCAGATTCGAATTTCTCTTATTTTCAGGTGAAAACACATTTCTTTCCTTAGTTTCTTCAGTTGAGAGTATAGGGAATAGCTTTTGGATTGGTTGGGCATTGGCAGTAATGGCATGGCAAGGCCAGACATGAACTTGGACCTTATTTTCCTTTTCTGTTTAGACATATCTGGATCTCGTTTACAAAAAGCACAGGGCATTATTGGTTTAGAAAAAGAATGTCTAATGCTACTACTTCCTCAGTGTATTAGCACAGCATGGAATTCGATACTTGAGATTCAGGTAGTCTGTCTATGCTACTTCCCTGCATAAGTACCTAATGCTACAGCATATGAACATGTGTGGAACATAAACACTGCTCGCCCCAGAGTATTAACGTCCTCCTCTATAAATATAATCCTCTCTAACTCCGTATAGCTTGTAGCATTTGTCGTGAAGTTGTGCCATAGTTTACTGGTTTAACCTTATATTGATAAGCGGATATATTAGGTGCGGTAAATTATAAGAAAAAGTCGACTTGAGTGCCCTGTGATGCATTTACTTGGAAAAGCAGAGAAAGGGATAGAAAAAACATAGTTTTGTATCCCAACGACAGCAGATTCAAATGGTTTTCTTCCACGGAGCTCTAGCCCTCTCCCTTTTGCTCTTTGCATTCCACTGCTATATCCTATATAGTATATGCCGATAATATAGCTATTATATAAGTAAGCACTCAATTCGAGCTCATTTTCCCCTGTTAAGCTTTCTCCGTATAAATTCTATGCAACACTACAGAATCCGGCTCACAATGCCTGCGTATTTATTCCATATGCCTAGCAGGGCCATGTGCATGCCTCCTATAATAATGGAAGATACTGTTGGTTTAGTGCACATCTATACTGCAGGTATGCCTAAGTATGTAAATATCCCTAGAACGTATTAAATAGCTACAGCTAGGCAGAGTGACTTGTTTTCTAAACTCACAGAAAATTTTGTATATCTTTCTTATATTTTTATCCGTAGATGTAGAGCTGTAGCTTAGAGTCATAACATAACCCAGAGGAGCAGATGTATATCCCTATCGGCATCGTATATGTATATATGGAATTCTAGGTAATATTATTTGTATTTATAGTGTAGGGAGAGTTAGGAGTGGTACTTTCACTTTGCGCAATACA
The DNA here is from genome assembly GCA_009936455.2 of Tomocerus minor. NCBI lineage: Eukaryota > Metazoa > Arthropoda > Collembola > Entomobryomorpha > Tomoceridae > Tomocerus > Tomocerus minor. The sequence continues at coordinate 26,903 of JAAAYG020000872.1, forward strand.
TCCTGAATCTGAACAACAACTTATAATAGATGCATAGAAAGTAAAAATGCTAGGCGAGCTGAAGTCATATATTATAATAGTATAAAGTTTTCTTCTTAGACGAAGAGTCTGTATATAGTAAGTATGTAGAGAGAGGGTTGACTCGACCGCCGTTTTTATTTCCGTTGACTGTACACTTAGTTAGAAATGATATGCTCGACTGTCATATCCTGACTGTGTTGGTTGGTGTTGGCCCTAGAAAAAGGCTACTCCATAGGCCCTAGTATGTAAACATCTTTATTCCGTGCATGTAACTATATGAAATGTATTATTTCATGGAGCTGTATAAGATAACGATGTTATGGTTTAGCACGGTGCGAGAGAAAGTGAAGGAATGGTGAAAATGGAGTCTAGTACTTTCTCCATGACTTTTCTACCTGTGTTTTGTGTACTGCAATGGAAGTCAAGGAAATCGTGGACGAAGGAAACTAAAGTTTTATCTCTGGCTGTGAAAGACTTTAGCTTGCCCTGTTTTAGCTTTCACTTCCTTTTGTTAATCTGCGCTATAAATGAAATGAGTTCTCTAATCTACATACGTACGTAGGAGAGAAGAGAGAAAGTAGTGCATTCTATTTAAATTCTATACGTCTATACGGCCGAAAATGAATAAAATAACTAATGCTCCCATAAACTAACATTTTCCCCTTTTCTCTTAAGTGTATGAGCTTTTTTGTGTGGAGAGAGGACTGTTGGCCTAATCGTAAGTAGTGAAATTAACTGCTACATAATTTAGGAGTAGGAGTATCTGCGTCGCTTTACAGCAGTTATAATAGCTTCTAATAGAATTGAGCTGAGAGATAGACGGAATACAATTTTATATCGTTGTGAAGCAATGAGATGTACTTAGGTATTTTCGACTTAATGTCATTAGGTAAGTAATCAAAAGGAAAATTTCCATTGCGGATGGTAAACAGAGGTAAAATAGGGAAAGTTGCCTCATGAAAAAGAAGAAATGTCAAAGATTGAGGGAAAGGTCCACAATTTACATTTGTTATTTAGGCTTCGTGCCTATAGTCTGTCTCTCTCCGTCATTTCTGACATGTGTACTGTTTTCTCGTCCTCTGGACGTCCCAGTCTTTACATATTCAGAATTATAGGCACTTATCAGTAAAGTGCAGTCACTACAAACTCCACTGTCTCTTTTTATTATGAGTACTAAGGCTTTGAAGAGAAAGGCGGAATGACACTGACAAGTAATATTCTGTGGTAACCTGTAATAGACTCACTTATTTTTATCCAGGCTTAGCTTCCTAGCATGGAAGGGCATTCGGCTGCTAAAAAGAAAATTCTATCGCCGTACAGAGAGTATAGCTCCAGAGTGCTCCCTGCATGAGACAGTCATATAAGAGTCCGTCGAGCTAAACAATCCTTGACATTTGACAATGGATTGGATGACAATAGACTTATAGTCGTCGAGATGGTTATTCAGTCGACTTGGCTCATGTACCTAATGAAAGTACCTGGTTTGGCTTCCACTGACGGACAAAAAACTTGTGATGGATTATAGAGTATTAGATAACATATTTAAGCAATAAGCGTCCTAATGCTACTGAAATGCCAGTCCAGCAGATTGCTCTTCCTAAGGATGTTTCTGCAGGACGGAGCCAAAGAAAGCAGCCAACCGTGCTGCACAAAAGAGTAATGATAAAAATATAGCCAGGATGTATATAGGATGCTCTGTCTATATAGTAAGACTACTATAATATACTGTATTCTATATAAATACAAAAGTATATAGCTATAGTTAAGTTGTTATTTGGAGTAGATAGAAAAGAGTTTTCTATTTACTTACTGCGTAGTGCGATTTCCACTTTAGAGAAAATAATTTGACTTGACGCTGGAAAACGGCTCTTTGCTGGTGTCTGTATAATATTGAAGAAGTGGAATGTTGGAGTTGTAGAATGAGTTGAGGCTAGATGTGGGATGTAGGAAAGGTGGGTCAAAAAGGCGCTAGGTGGGCAGATGGGTGTGGTGTGGGTGAGGGCATCTAAACATTGAGATTGAGCACTATCTTTATTTGTATGTAAGTATTTTCATTTGCAATTCTAATGGCAGGGCGATATAGTGGGAGCTAGGCAGTTGGGAGAGGGCGCGAGAGGATCTCAATCTATCTATATTTATTTAGCTGCCTGGTTATAGTCCCTCAATTTATCTTTATATCTGGCTCCTTAGCCGAAGAGACAGAATGGTTGTCAGATAAGGCGGCTCTGTGCCCCTATAGCCCTTCACAGGATATTTTCAAGAGGTTAAGTTACACTAAGCCAGGACATGGCTCTACGTGCCTTTTTACGTGAAAAAGAGACAATGAATATTACATTAGCCATGCACCTAAACTGAGATGAAAATTGTTTTTTGAGACGCTGCTGGAGAAAGTTGAGCTGTTATGTGGAGCTCAGGATTCAGCCAAGGTTTGTTTAAGACAAGATGATATTAGCTTCGTACACACCTGAAGCACCTGGCTACGTTCCTCCTACGTGACTAAGTAACTGATGAGATTGAGAGGACGTAGCCAAAAGAATTATTTTCTTCTTCCCAGCCATAGAATTGAATTGTAAGTGTAACACACTTGGCCCTCTCAGACTCAGTCACTCACCCACTCTAGCTCTCTCTCTCTCTCTCTCTGTCAGATTCTGAGAAGGACCAATCAGCCAAAATACATACATATATCTGTACATACCTCCTCTGACTCCTCTCTCTCTCTCTCTCGTCTGCCAGAATTTATGCAAAAGAATTCTTCCTCCCTTTGTGCTTATGTTTACCGACTGGAGAAGTCAAGGAGATTCAAGTCAGTCAGTCAGTCACTCAGTCTCTGCTGGATTCCTCATCTCTGCCCTTCCATCCCAACCATCCCCACCTAATGCAGCTGGAGAGGAAAGAAGAGCCCACTTTCTATCTACTATTGAAATTGAAAATTTCGAATGGAAACCAAGATTCGCTCGCAAGAGAAATCAACTTTCTCCACAGTTACCCACCCAAACAGATTTTGAATATCGCTAGCTACATCCCTATAATATATACACATTCTTCTCTATCCTCCTTCCACCTTATACATTCCTATCATTCCGACTTCAACCACCTTAGTCGATCATCAATCTCTCCATACATTCTCCTTAAATCCACATAGTACTCTATTTTCAACGGACTCAACCTTGTCTGAAGAAAGACAATGATTTTTATAGATTTTATTCCGGTCTGTTGTTCTCGATAAAAAACGTTTCCGAAATGTAATGCATAGTAGTTTGGTGTGCTCCATTTTAATTGGAAGAGCACTTAAATCCCTTAGTATAAATGCTTGCACGTAGCGTTTAATTTTCTTTGGGAATCTCACACATCATATGATTTAAATTCTTTATATAGAAATTGTGTTCCTACTACTAATATTAGCATAAATAGTTTTTTAAGGTAAAAATGTATCAAAATGTTGCAGTTATATAGAGTAAGAGTGTTCTATATAAAATAATATTGATTGTAAAGGGAAGGATTCTAGTATCCGTAGACTGGAACAACAATATTAGAAATTTATTGGATAGAAATATTCATGCTACGTGGTGGGATGGAAAATGGAATGTCAAGTGAAGCGAAGGAAATGTATTCTTGAATATGATATGCATGCATAAACTTCTTATAGAGTCAAAGAGGGCAGGAGATAGTGCTAGTAAAATGCATTAGGATGAGAGAATGTCTAGTGGCACAGCACAGTCGACTCATGAGACGAAAGAAGAAGGGACAGAAAACTTTTATGTCCTTTAGTTGTGTACTACATTACATAACGTTGTTACAATACAATCATTCAGAGAAACTTTGTAGGAGAACTGTTGGAAGAGAGTTGGCTGAGATCCTCTACGACATGTTTCTACATTACTCTCGAGCATCTCTCTCACTCTCTAATGTTTGTGTCTAGTGCTTTGTGTTTTCTAAGGAGGTGTTCCGTCTCTTTTTTCTTGGACATGGAAACACGTTCTGCTCTCTCTCTCTCTCTCTCTCTCTCTCTCTCTCTCTCTATTGTTATGAGAGTGGAATAAAAGTGTATCGAATATCACATTGTATTTAATAATAGCTGGGTTTTAGTTTTAGCTGATGTACTGTGCTCTGTGGATTCTTTGATGAGATAATATCAGATTTCTATGGTTATGGATTCTGAACGTGTGCTGGGAACAAATATTGTTACACTGTGTTAGTGGACTATGTATCTCTCTCTCTCTCCACTCTCTTCTTCAGCTCTCTGTTTATTACGGTGCCTACAGAGTCCCTACTATCGAGCCAGCAATGCAATCTAATGTAATGTATGTGTAGTTGATGTGCGATAGGAATAGAAATTTCTCAGACGATTACTATTGACAACACTACAGGACTTCCTGTGAACAACCCGCATTATTAGCAAGTCCTTCATTTTTCATCTCCTCGAATAATGTAAGAATATGCTAGAAATTCCACTGGCAATGAGTATCTTTAAACAAAAAAACTAGCCTATTTCCCTCGTTTCTTTGCTACTTGCCATTTTCTAGTGTATTTTTTATTGTGGCATTATATTCTATGCGTAGGTACACTGCAATGTATTATTTCTGGTCTCCTGTGTAAATATCTTATTTACGTCAACACTGCTCCTCGGGATTTTTTCTTACGATTAGCTTACATAATAAATCCTCTGTGCTTTCTGCAGATTAGCATTTTTAATATTATGCATGAAATAAAATTATGGCAAGAATTTTAATATCTTCTTTATCAAAAAATACAGATGCGTTGTGAGAGTTTTCCTTGTTTTGTAAAAAAAGAACACGTAGTTGTCATCTTGCTAACTCTTCGGCTTAGATTCAGCTCATGCACTCGTAGCATATTTTCCCTTATGTATTACTTATGCCACAAATGTCTTGAGTTTTCTCTTGTACTTCTCCTGACTTTTATTTCCAATATAGAAAGAAGAAAAGACAGTGTCAGCTATGTTCTAGTAACACGATGTGCTAATGCATTGTTAAGCTCATTTAATCTTTCTTTTCTTTAGTTAAATGTCTATCAGTCTAGTCAGTATTTGTTTAAATCCTTTGAAAACTTTTTCTGTTGGCTGCCTATCGTTATTCACCTGGCTCTAATAATGTAGGCAAAGAGAGAGAGAGAGAGAGTTCTCCTGGTTTTTCACCTCCATTATTATGTAGTATGTAATGGGTGGCAGTAGTTGCTTTAGCAGTAGAAAGTAGAAGCTATTGAAGGATTTCAGTGGCTGTAGAAAAGGGCCAAAACGCGAACTTGGTTTTCCTTTCCCTACAACAGCTCTCTTCCTCTTTTATTCATGATTTCGTGCAGAATAGTCAAGAACAAATATTGCGAGTGGCATTGTGGACTGGCGGCAATAATGTTGTAGCATGCAGGGCTACGGTAGGGAGCGGAGCCGATGTCAGAACATGTCAGGGCAGGTAAAGGCATAGGCCCAGGTATTGTTTAAGTAGAAAGTTAGTCTTTGGCAAGGCTGAAATGCACGGAGAGAGTGTAGTCTAAGAATTCTATGCACTATAGAGGTTTAGGGGATGGACGGAGGAGTAGTAAGTAGGATGTGAACTAAGGAGCCGGGAAATATGTATGGCATATTAGAGATATTGTGTCGATATAATAGTCATCTGCATCGTCCTGTTCCATAGCACACACGAAGAGGGAAGGCAAAAGTGCCGAGTGTGGCTGCAGAAAGTAAAAGGACTGGCAACCGCCCAGTTCCAGTCCACATTGAAACTCGAGGAACGTTCATGTAACCAAAACCAAACCGACAACGAAACGTCTCGGCTTCTAAGCCCGGCTCAACCAATTCCGCTCCTTTGGTTAGTTTGGCTTAGTTTGGCAAGGATCGAGCCGGATGAAATAGACAGACATATTTAGCATCAACTAGAGCAACTGTACAGAGTCGGGGAGGAATGCCATGCCCGTCTCTTTCCACGTGAGCCGATTTCCTTTCGGATAGCGTGGAGGCGGCAGGCAGTGCCGTGGCAGGCGACTCAGGCAGACCTGGCATGCCAGCTACGTGGAAATTCATTTGCCCATCATTGATTAGGGCAACTCAACGGTGTGCAAATGAGCAAACTTTTTCGTTGGCAGACATGCGCCGTAGGTTTTCCAAAGTGCC
>JAAAYG020000883.1:0-33046 GCA_009936455.2 Tomocerus minor
TATGTAATTTACTATGTAATTTACTATGTAATTTACTATGTAATTTACTATGTAATTTACTATGTAATTTACTATGTGTGTGCAGTATGTCTTAATATGTAATGCCTATATCATACGAGTTATTTACAACATATTATTTTAATTCACTAGATTACTGCAATTATTTTGTCATTTCCTACCTATATAGACCCATCTTCTCAATTTTTGTCAACATTGTCATTAAATAATTGCACGTTTTTTTTCCATGTAGATCAAAATTTAGGTCTGATCTTTGCGGAGAACAATGGGTTGCTGGTATTCATGAGAAAGAAAATATGTGTTAAGGAATTTGAACATTCTAAAGTAGAAGCTTTTAGCCTGATTTCGTGGTTGATGCAACAAAAGTCAATGAAGAGCTATGTTTATCCGTTTTGTGGAAGGTTTAAGGTCAATATCAAATTACAATAAATATTTTCTGTAGGAGTATATGTTAGTGTTTGTAGTGAAACGTGGATGCATCAAAACAAAAACATCTCAGCATATTAATAATACACGAATGTCTTTCTTTGCTTTTAAAACGGTAATGATTTATCTGATCAAATTTACAGCGAATCATAACTTTACTGACAAATACTCTAAGTTTGTTTAAATAATGTTTTTTCAAAGAACTTAAGTTTTCAAAACATTTGCGGGTAATGGTGATTCTAAACAGTTGGTTTAGATTGTTGGTTTAGATTGTGTTAATTATAATAACTTTTTGAATTCTACCAACTGAAATCTATCAGAAAATAATTAGATAGTTATTCAGTATTTTATTTTACTGTTATTATCATTACCGTTTTAAAATCATTGCCTTCGTTAATACATCCCAAGTTTAAATACAAACGTTAAGATATATCCATGAACCTTTATTTCCCAATTCACTTCTATATGCCCTTTTTTTATAATTCCAGACAATTTGTAGTATATATTGGAACAATAAAAAGGAATCGGCAAAAACTCAACAGGCTGCTGTCGATACGTTAATAGCCCTATTTGAAGGGTTTGGAACAGACATTGATTTGACCTGTTTCGATTCGTATAACTTGTATCATGAATTGACAACATCTATATGTGAAACCAAGTTTGCTCCAAGTGTTCGTGGGAAAATGATTAACTTATTAGGAACTGTGGCTTCTTTGTTCAGTGATTATTTTGACAAAGCGGGTGTCTTTGAGCGACTTTTTAACCTTATTATGTTCGTGTTAAAGAAACAGGTGCAAAAAAATGCCTAAATATACCATATTATATACATTAGTTTACAAAATATTCCTATTCACTTGATATAAAATTCATTTTATAATTTTTAGGTAGACTCTGTTGATATGAAAATGGAGCCAAGTATCATATTGGGTGTAATGAAAGCAATGGATAGCATTTTGCTCACCCATGGAACAAGGGTTGTATCTTGCTCTGATAACTGGACTTTGTTTTGCGTGAAACTGGAGCAAATTGTGAATCCAGAAATTTCAATCGTTAACACAAATCCAGAAAACAAAAAACTAAAACGACGCGAATTTCAAAGAGGTGATTATTACAATGCTTATTGTGGTTTGGAATTAAAATAATATAACTTCTTCTCCTCTCTTTCTAGCTGCAATTGATCTCATTGCAAATCATGGAGCCAGCGCTTGTTTCAGCAAAATGTTGTATGACAAATACAATAACTGGTTTGAAGATTTGTTAGCTTGGTCTTCATCTAGAAATGCTGATGACAGTCGGGTTGGAAAGAGAGCAATGTATTCCTTTTTGCAAGCCATTACGGCATTCATCAAAGCCAATACTAAGAATGAAGATAGTGATGAAGAAGAAAAAAAGTTTCAAGAAAAAGTGATCAAGGTATGAAATTGAGATTGAGATTTATATATATGTATACATGTGCACAATTAACGTGAAATGTAAGCACTTATAAAGACTCTGAAAACCATTGATTGAGTTTGATTGGAACTTATTTTTACAGTTTTTCATTGAACGCTTTAATACAAGTTTGGCAAACAAAGATTGTTCTCGAAATGAATTGATCATTGCTGTGAAGGGTGCTGGTTGGTTACTGGATGTTTGCTCAGATTCTGTTGTAGCCGATAATCTATTTTCGAAGGTTATGACACATATTGAAGTCATCGTTGCCGAGTAAGTTATTTAATTGCACGTTCTTATTGCTGTAATGACTATAATCATATAATATCATCGCTATATAAACCCAAAATGCTGAAAATCAAACTCCTTCCACTAGATGATATTTGGCTTTTAGTTGGAAAAGTAACTTTTAAGTGTCAAAGAATATTGTATGCAAGCCCTGATTGAGAACGTATTATTAATTGAATTATTTTTTCCAAACAGATTCTGTTTCAGTGAGATTACATTTCAATTTATGAAAGTATTGAATTTTTGTTCATATGTTTATTTTTAGACTTAATATGCCAGTAACCGACAAGTATAATGGATCATTGGGTCTGATGACAACATATCTTGAATCTGTGGGAAGCATGCTTCATGCCGCAAAAATAACTGATGATACTGATGAAGATACTTTGTCAACTTTCCAACAACGTCTTATGACTGTGGAGCAACTTAGTTCTCTCCTTATTATTAATTTCCCAAACCTGGGCGAGAAATCCCAGCCATTCGCTCATTTGTCATTTTTGAAAGTTATCCATGGCCTTTATGGAAGTCATCATAAATATTTTCTTCCTTTTGTGGAACGAGTGTTTAATGAAACTCTTAACCATATTATTGCTTCACCTACGAAATTGGAGCTGGATATTTTAACCGAATCTTTCAATCAGGGAGACATTGATCGTGCCTCTTATTCTGCCAAAAGTAATCCTCTCCTAAAGCCAGTGAGCGCTTATGCTCCATTTTGGGTGTCATTAATGAAAGCACGTAGTCCCGTTACTGAAGCATTATATGACGCTGTTATAAGGTGGACTCTCGCTACCATTGGAAAACTGGATTTGTCGCTAGAATTTATTGAAGATCCCGACTCAACATCTATTGAAACGGTAACGCAAAAATTAGAATAGCCTCCGATATTTTTGAATATTTTATGATACCGCATATTTTCTGATTGATGTTATTAAATAATTTTTATGCAGATTTCCGCAGATCCTATTTATAATATCAAGCCCAACGTAATTCGTGACTTCCAACTTTTTGTAAATCTGGTCGACTTTCTCCAAGAATTCGTACTAAAAGCAAATGCGCAATTATTTACTAAATGGGTCGAGTTTTTCGTGGATGACATGATGGGATTCTTGAAAAACAATCCTCTAATCAGTGGATTTTATAAAATTTTGTCCGTTGTTTTCCAAATGACAGATCGGGTTGGCTACTTTGAAGAGGTGCGTATAATTAGATATTTTAAATGACTACCAATATCAGTACGACCTAGTCTATCATCATCCAAATAGTAATTTAAATTAGTATACAATGTACGGTTTCGATGTAATTTTATATTTATAAATCTTTCGTCATGTTTGGTAAATTGTCACAGGATATTTCTGAGAGAAAAACAGTATTTGCAAACTCTACTTCATTCCTAAAAGGCCTTGGAGTTCGCATTGCAGAGTTTCGAGATGATTTGCTACTCTCTGTATTAGAGCTATGGCTTTCAGCACCTGATAAGATGATAATGGAAAACATAAATTCTCTTCATAGTACATCTCAGGTAGGTACCAATGAAGTATGAAATAAGAACATCTAACAATTTTTTTTTAACTAAAAATGGTTTACAGTTAAAATGACGATGTTTCGACTTTAGATTGTTTTTGTTATGGGTCGTAATCATTTTCCTCTGGCTCTTCGTGGTATTGAAACTATTGACAGGTGGCTTAGAATGAACGAATTTCCTACAATTGAAATGGAAAAATTGGTGGAAAATTTATTTCCTATATGGAAGTCCTACTTCGTATCTGCCGGTCAGAACTATTGAATATACATTTCTTTTTAAAATAATTTGTAATATTGCTGTTATGAATATAAAAAAATGAAATTGAAATATGTTTACTGGGGCCGCAGGGCTTCATTAGTATAATGTATGTATATTTGCAGGAGAAGAGTTAAATGCAATTCATGATGAAAAGGAAAAACGCTTGAGCACCAAGACTCAATCTAAAAGCAAAATAGGACAACGACGTGTTCGTAAAGCGAGAGAAGAATTTGACAATGCAACTTTGAAAAATGTCCAGTTAAAACTGCTACATTTGTTTGGATCCTATGGTCATCTAATTAAACTTGGCGACGAAATAAAAAACGCTTTGTCCACCGAAGAACAATTCTTAAAATATTCACTGCCGTTTCAGGATATAAAACCTGATATTTATTTTGGTGAGGGATTTAATATTTTGGAAATCAATTACTTAATTCAATAGAGAGGAGTTCTGAGTCATAGAATACAAACTTTCTCTCTTTCTCATTAAACTCTATATGTAATATAACACTGTCAATCAAAAATATCTTCACTCATGATCAGAAAGGCTTTCAAATTCTGTGGTTTTAGATATATCAAGTACGATGTCCACTCTTAATTCATTTTCTAATGTGTTATAGATAAACTTCTTCCTCGTATATTGGACCTGTGTCACACTGCCAGTGACAGACAGACGAGATCTTGTGCATGCGAATTTTTCCACACGGTTATTTTATACTTCCTCGGATTTTGTAAGTCTACTGTCCTGCACCTGTGGACAGGCAGAAAGAATATAATAATGTGGTTCAATTTACTGTGTATTTATTGTGATGTATTTTTATTGCAGCTGTGAAGACAACTGGGTCTTCAGATCACGGGGACCTATTCAAATTGCTTTTTAAAGCCCTGCTAAAATTTGGATGTGATTCGGATTCTGTCGTTCGCCAGTTATTTAATCCGTTGGCAATTCAGGTCGTTCATTGGTTTACCAGAAAGGATAATCCGTACAGTGAAAATATGCTTCGAATTATCATGGTAAGGTAACTTATGATAGAAAAATGTATTTTTATTGAAGAATTAAGAGCTTAAATTTCATTGCATGTTATAAAATTGCACATTGCAGTTAGTTGAATTTAGTCTATGTATAACTATATAGCTAATGAAAAATATTATTTCTTACTGTAGGATGGGCTAACTCAATCTAATGATGCCCCTCTTAGGGATTTTTCGGGTGTGTGTCTCACAGAATATTTCAGCTGGGTGATCAAGCATGACAACAAAGCCGACGTAAATTCTGTAATGAAGTTTTTATTTGCCTTAAGCACCCATGCCGCCCCACAGTATAGACAAGGTATATATATATGCGTAGAATCTTGAGCTTGAGTCACCATATTTTTCAAATGTATTTTACAAACAATAATCCTTACTTTTCAGGTTCAGTTTTGGGGTTCAACAGTATCTACAAAGATTTTCGAGAAAACGATAACTTACGCAATGTATACACTATGCAGTTAATGTACTCGTATGTTACATGTTTAGCATTGTCCAACAGTTTCGGGGCTGATACTGTCCTAATTCGAAGCGCGATACTAGCAATTAAGCACCTTGAAAGAATAATTTTGAAAAAGCAAGATCTATTTAACACAGTAAGCTTGACTTTGGCTATTTAATTAAAGTTTAAGAGACTTGATTTTTATTTTGCGCTAAAATTACTGCATATGAAAATGAATAAAATGTTATAATTTATCAAATTACAGGAAATAAAACAACGTAAGAAGCCCGATGATGTGGCCGGGCATTCTCTGAAGCACTTCGTAGATTGGCTTCTGAAACAAACTGGTCGAATAGAAACTATTTGTCGACAAGAATGCATTCGTCTAGTTACGACAATGGGACCGATAATCAGAGGTTGAATTGAATTTGATTAAATTCTGTACTTATATCGCAATTTGTCGCAGTTTCGTGCATCGTTACACGGAAGGTTGACAAGAAATTAAAATTATTCTGATTTTTATAGGAATGGGAACCCTTCAGCAATATTTAAGATCATTTCAACCAGAAGAGTTAAGATTAATAGGAGAAAGACAGAGAAGCGAAAATGCGTCTTTAGAAGATTCTTTAGCAATCGTGCAGCAAGCTACAGAATATTACAAATTTGTTGCCGATAGCGGTTATCCATTGGAAAAACTTGTAAACCACGTAGACTCCACTTATATTCAAGACTTCGATGTATTTATTCAGAACCTCATCGATGATTTGGAGCCCAAATTCGGGAATGTCGCCATTAATATATTTTTGAAACTGCAAAACATTTCTAAACATTTCCCTCAAGCTACGAGAGAGAAGATGGTTTTAAAGTCTGTGATTTTGTCGAAACGCTTTGCAAATCCTACAGAAATAGAACATCTCTGTAAACTTTGGAGTGATGTTGAGTTGTCTTCAAATACCGTAACTAGTTGTGCCGCGACTGTGAATTTTGATTGCCATAAAATAACGAAAAATAACATTATGGAAAATTTAACAACCGTAAGATGGATGACAGTTATAACCAAAGGCGGTTTTATCGATACTGTGTTAGGAACAAATGACATCAAACTTCTTCGAGAAAAGGTGTGGAATTTTATATTGGACAAATTATTTCGCAAAAGAAGTGATGGCAGTTTGGAAACTATCCCTATATCACTGCGTATGACAGAGCTGCTACAAGGCTTACTGGAACTATGTATTGCACTAAAACTAGAGGTACTTTTTAGTTTTAACTGTACGTATTGGTACTTACATTTACATTATTATGACTACATTTGTAATGTAATAATAATAATAGTATGCATTTTATAATTCTTTCGTTTGGTTTATTTTCAAATTTTAGAGCGACAAATTAACAGAAATCTTATTTGATCCGACCAGTGTATCCAGCAAAGATGAGAAAGCACTCCAAAAATTTGCTAGAGGGGAAATCTTTCAGAAAGCTTTATTTCCGTCGATAATCTTTTGTGAAGATATCATGAATCTTTCAATTCTGAAAGATAAAGTGAGCATGGAAAATGTTGGCAACCTTGCACAAAACTTACTTCAGGCAGTGAAAATGAAAAGAAATTTACGAAAACAATTCGGACCCTTGCTCGTTGAAAATATTTTGGCAATCTGGACTCCACTGCAGTTAAATTGTGACCGACGTATCGTGGCTCGCATACTTTCCGGATTGGCGTCTATTGATCTAAACCTCTGCAGAAACAGCCTTTCAGTTTCACAATGGTGGTCAAATACATTGACCTTGTCCTACCTGAGTCTGAAAGACAAATCGGAAATAATTCACCTTTTTGGATTATTTGCTCTTTCAACCAACAAACAAATTGTGACTGATGTTATGTAAGTATTTGCTGTGTGTGGTGGTTGATGATGTCTGATTACCTGTTCATTACTTTCAAGAAGTGTCAATGATAGTCATTTCTTGAAATATATTTTTCAGATCTTCCGTGAATTTGTTTATCGGTACCTCGATTACATCGCAAATGAAATGGACTGAAGAAGAGAATTACATTACAAGAATCACCTTAAAAATTCTATCGGTTTATGAAAAGATACCAAAAAATATGAAATTGTTGGAAGTTTTGGCACGATTAGTTGGACAAATTAGTTGTATGCAGGGAGCCACAGACAACTCTTGCGCAAAGGAAATTCAGTATAAATTAAGAAAAATTGTTCCCAGTTTAGCTGACGATGGAAATGATATTGCAAATCATTTGTATCAACTCGTCACCAATAAACAAGATGCAACTTGCAGGCAAACTTTAACAGCATGTAAAATCTGCCTTATCTCAGTGGTCTCATCTCTGCCAAGTAAAACTGTTAAAAAGTTCTACAAAAAGAATTTCTACAGTATTATTCATAATTCGGTAAGAAATTGTTGAAACTATTCGTCTCTATTTATCCTTTTGCTTAAAAGTTCTTACTAAAGTATTTGATTTTAGAAATCTACCCCGACTACTGTTGAAGAATGGAATTTAAAAATTACGGGACTCTACTTGTTAGAATTGCTGGCCCTAAAAACAGACAAGGAATTCCTAATTTCAGAAGAATTCAATCAAAGTTATATGGCGAATTGGACAGATGTAGAGAAAAAGGAAAACGGAGATAAAATAGACAAGATTGCTATAAGGCATTTTATTGCAATTTGTGGAAAATATAAATCAACTAACGTGCCCTCCCAAAGGGATGAAAATGTGAGAAAAGCTAATTTTCAAAGCAATGGCGCTTCCTTCAACGCACTTGTCGCTATCCTCAGAGTCACCACTATAGTCGAAAAGCTTTATTCAGCTTATATATTCCAAGAGACAAAGAATGACGTATTATGGGCTAATTTGGTTGATAGCAACATAAATTTCAATTTTCCCGTCATATTACCACAACAAGAGGCAAAGAAACAGGAAACAAAACTATCCACCAATAAAGTTGCGACTGATGAGCCGAAGGAGAAAAGGATTGCTGTCATTACAAACAAGTTAGTCAAGTTTTGACGAATTTTAATAGTCTATGCTTTTGTAGAAAAACAATTCCTCGAAAGTACTTTCTCTTTCCTCTTTTACTCGGTACTTGGAATTTGTTGTGAAAGGGTCGTGAAAGTCTTATATGCGTTCTTAGAAGTTGTAGTGAAAGGCTGAAGAGAAAGTGTTATCACGTTTGTTAGTCTTATTGTATTTATGATCGCCGTAAATAATTTAACGCGTTTTCTTTTTATAGAGATGCACTTGTTGGAAGCAGTTTGGCCATGGAAGCCACCGAATACGATTTTACTGCCTCTGTCACTGTTGAAAACAGCGAATTTTATAAAAGTATATTTGCAGGAGCTGCAGCTAAGTCAGATGGACAAAACTCGCAGCAAGGATCTTCTATTGAACGGAATGAGGTCAACCAACTTGAGTGCATGATTTCCTTAGTGGAGATTCTGAAGCACATGAAAAGTTTCGACAGTGCGTTAGATGTATGCGTCATTATAAATTGTTTAATACGCGTTCAGTTCAACATTTTTTTCATAAAAATTATATTTCAAATCTATTTTTATTCATAGGAGGACGGTTCCTTGATAAAAGACAGATGGATTACTAATTTGCGCAACTACTTTAACAAGAGACCTCACAAAAATGTGCAGATTTTCTTAATCGGGGCAATTCTGAATTGTGAAGATGTGATTCGTCCTTATGCGAATCATTTCATTGAACCTATTTTGGAATCAATATTTTCTGAGTGTTACGGAGAGGAAAAGTTAAACTATTTTGTGAAGGATATATTTATCATGCTTCTTGGGTTTCACGAAGTTGCCAAACCATGTTCTACTTCCGTTAAGAAAACGTTAGAGTATTTAATAAACAGCATAGGAGTAAAATCCGACATCACTAATCCGTATGCAACTAGAAAAGATGTACGTAATAAATATAATTTGATTAAAATACAGAGGAGAACTAATGAAATTTTGAGAGCAATTGTATTTTGTATTCTTTAAGGTGTACGAGCACAACTTAGAAATTTTACGGTCTGTCGTTAAATACTGGGTGAGTGATCCCACAAACGAGTTTGATGCTGCGTTTTTCACAGGAAGAGACTATGATAACAAGAAGTACTTGGATGTTTGCAAATACACTCTTTTGGGAGGACAACTTCCGGTCAATCTCGACTACATTTGTACTTTTCTTGACCGAATTTGCAAAGGGTTTACGCATGGATCTAAAGATTCGTATGCTACAGCCGGACAAGTTATTGGATTAGTTCTAAAGTAAGCAACCATTGTGCTTATTTTGAAATGCTACCATTCATGTGTAGTGCATTTATTGTACTACGTTCAGTTTTATTTACTATTTTAAAGTACCTTTCATTTTTATCACAACGTATTCTTTCTTTATGGTTGCAGTTACTTAGCTGACATCAACTATGATCATATGCAGAAAGCTGTTAGTTTTGTGAAAAGTAAGTTGGACAAGCAAAGCAATCCCCCTTCGAAGTATTTGATCATCCTCTCAGCGATACAGAAAAATTATCCTCCCTTTGTGGAGACTCAAAGAGTGCGTTTGTTTGAGTTTTTCCAGAAAAAGAATGTCCGTTCTGAGGCAATAATTCTATTGCCTGCGCTTCTTGAAGAAATCATTCGTAAACAAGATGAAGAGAAAACGGTTACTCAAGATTTTTATTCGGATCTCATTGGAAAACACGTAATAGACACTCCGTGTAAAGAAGAGTCTGAAATTAAAGCTGGCGTGGAGTTATTCAAGCTGCTATTGCCTCATATTGATAATATGGACAAAATTATGAAACTTGTTCAGTGGACCTCGTCTGCCTTATTCAGCAAAGATTCTGATTTAAGAGTAGAGTATGCTAAACTGCTCTCTGCAGTCTATACTCAACTTCCTGGTGCACAGCAAGGAATTTCACTTACACCGTCACATAAATCACTGCTGAAAATGTTTGTAAATCTTTACAACGATGAAGATGAGAAAGTGATAGAAGAAAGTCAAAAATTCTGGGCGGAAAATTTACAGCGATGGAATAAATCCTCGGAATTGATACTGGAGTTGATGGAACTCATAGGAGATGATGAGAATGCGATTCCAATTTCTCTGGAGCTAATCATGAAACGATGTGCCTTTTCTCCCGACTTCAGTAAGAAGATTTTTGATAAGCCGTTGGCAGACTGTCAATTTCACGAATACAAATTAGATACGTCTTGGAGAATGAAAAATTCTAGTTTCCAACCACTTTTTGCTGAGTCGTTGTCCTCTTCTCAAAACTTTAGTTTACTGCCGAGAGCTTTCCAAACTTCTATTCTTAGTCAAAGGCAAGGAACTGCAATGCGTGGAATGAATTTGCTGCGTGCGACTTTAGCCAATTTGCAATTCACACCAACAAATAAATCCAGTAAGTTCAAACTCAATAAAAATTGTCTGGTTTTACCTATTTATTATTCAAATAAATTGTATAATTTCATCCTGGCATGGAAAATAGTTTTGTTTTTATTTTTTTCCTGTAATTACTTAACTTTCTGTTTTAGGTCTGGATAATTCTTCTCTCGATGAAGATTCAATGATGGAAGTAGATTACTCCTTTTCTCAAGATAATTCGGTAGAAATGCTTCACGAAGCTTCACCGCAGCAATCTTCTAATCCTTTGGCAAGTCTTCGTCGGAGGTTTTATGAACGCCCCCCTGCAGACACTAATTACTATGCTAGACGAGAAGTTCAACGACAAGAAAGACAAATAGAAAAGGAATTCGACACAGTGAAGCGCAAACAGAGCGGAGTTAAATTGTCGAGAATGTACCGCATAGGAGAGTTACCAGATATAGAAATAACCAATTCAGACTTATTGGCTACAGTGTCTAAATTAGCCCGCTCAGATCAAGAATTAGGACGACAGTTTCTGGTCATTTTATACACCAGTATTGTTGAAGAAATCAGAGATTTAAAACCAAAGAAGCAATTCCTGGATAATTCCGAAATAACTTTCAATAGGGTTTTTAAGAACTATTCCTCTGTTATGAATCCACAGTTTGCTGCTGCCGTGCTAGAAATAAGTGAGAGGAACAGTATCCCAATCCAACCTAGTTTAGTATCTTGTGCATGCAGAAAATTTGATTTACAAAAGCTTGGAATCATCAAATTTGAAAGTGACTTAGAGTGTAAGGATTTCCATGTTGCAAGTGCAAGTAAGAGAATTAGAAATTCGGCAAATGAAGAAAACTCAGAGGCAGATCTGTGGTTGAGGATTGCTGACCTATACAAAGACATCGAGGGATTCGACGTGTTGAGAAATATTTTCTCAGTTGCTACCAATAAAAGTGTGAATTCACAGGATGTTTACAAAGGTGCTAAGGAAGCATTGACACTGGAAAGCGTTGGGAAATTAGAAAAGGCATACAAGAAGTACTCTGAGATTTTAAAGAAGGAACAAAGAGACCAAGAGAATAATAGTGTCTTGCGGGAACAATTCTGGGAAGATTCTATGAATAAGGTACTTAAATATTTTCGTTTTACTATCGTTATCAAAAAGCATGAAGTATGTGGAATATAATTTTTATTTTCTAAACACTTTTATTTCAACCAGTGTCTAGAAAAGATGTCGGAGTGGGAGAAATTATTCGAATTAGCCCACGATAAAGAGAGGAGTCGACATTTGAACGATTTGCTTGAAGATACAAAGTATTTACCTTTGTTTAGCTGATTCATATTGTTTTTCTACTTTTCGATAATTTTTTTAATTGCCTTTTGTAATGTTTCACAGTTATGTTGAACGCGTTTTACCAATACAAATACGGTCTGGTGTTCAAATGTTGTTAAGAGATCAGCGTAACGAGGAAAATGTAGCAACATCCGACTTCAAAGAATTTATTGAATCTGCCCAAGGAACTGAAGAGAATTGGAACATTTTGTTGGTCAGAGCAACGTTAGATTTTGTATTGTGTTTTTGGATGTCTTATTTAATTTTATGCAATATTAATTTTGTTGTTTATGATTATAGGAACGATTTCCCGTTGATCTGGCCATCCTAACAGCAGTAGAAAACAGTAGTGACATTTCTCGGTGTGGAACTTTATTAGACAACACCTGGTCGTCGGCACTTAAATATGTGCAAAATTTTGATCGTTTATCTTACCCGCAAAAGAAGGACCAATTGCTGATTTTACAAAAGTCGGCTGCCCTGCAAGATGTATTGGATTGGTACAAGCAGTTCGACATTGAAACAGTTACGGATAAAACGTTCCGTTTGGTAATGAAGTGGAAACGGTCTTGTGGAAGTTATGAAACACCATTGACAAATGCTGATGTCATCGTTGCTCAAAGGTTTCATTTTATACTAAACCTCAATTATTTTTGTCTTATTTTTCTTATTGCTAACCTTTTCTAAAAGTTAACCGATTTAATACTATCAGTAACACTTCTTAACAATTTCAGAGACTTTTTTCTTTTGAAACTTGGACAAGAAGTTGAAGACCTGATGTTGAACGACAATGATCACATTTTTCAAGACATACAGTTGCTAAACTTCCATCAGCATTTATGGGAATTGAACTTGTGCATTGTAAACGAAAACTATGACGTATGGAAGAAGTGCTTGATGAAAATTCAATTAATTGGGCACGACCTTGAAGAAAAGCAAAAAATTCTCTATCGGAAATTATATGCAAAACACTTGGAAACTTTTATGACAATTATTCATAAGGATCAATGGGCTAGCAGCTGGTCATCGATTTGGAAAAAAATACGTAATTAGAAAAAATAGCAATACTCTTTTTCTCATAATATTGTGAACATATTATAGACGAATTATAATCATTGGGTATTGCAGGAGATTTGAAGATAACTAACGAAATCCAACCAGCAGTTTGGGAAATTAAAAGTGATTTACTGAAAAGTTTTATGGGTTTCTATTCAAATGGTACCGTATCTGCTGTGTGTGAAGATCATATGAAAAAGGCATTTCTGGGAAAAGAAAAATCAAATAGGTTTGCTTCTATAAAACTATTTCTAACTGCATTGAATAATTGTTAATTCCTTTTATTTTATAAAAGTTACCAATAGCGTCGCCATTTTCTTTGATTTCAGCAAATCACTGATCGAAGTAGCAGTTGACAGAAGTTTGAAATTGGTCGACTCTGCTGTATTTGATAATGAAAATATGAAATCAGACGTTTTGGCTATCAAATTTTATCATTTGCTGAAGTTGATTATGAGCAGTTATTCAGAAAAATGTTCTAATGAAGAACAAATTAATGGGCAATTACTATCATCATTACTCCGAGGGATGCAACTAGGAAGTTCTGAAGGAATTCGTCTTTTTCCCAGCCTATTTTCAATTTTAGAAAAGTGGCCATCATTAATGAGTCGATTCGAAACTATGGTACAATACTTTTTCAAATTCAAATGTTAGAAAATCGTTGGTCATTTATTTCTAGCAAAATATGAGTCTGTCATTTGATTTAGAAATAATGTTTAAACCTTAACAGGGATCAGAAGTACCAAGTTGGATGTTTTTGCCTTGGTTAGATCAAATTGTAACAAACTATCTTCAAACGCCGTCCTTGACTGGAGTTCTCCAAAGCCTAATTGACCGTCTAGTGGCAGAATTTCCTCAAGCATTCCAGTTGCAATATCCTGAAATTCTAGCAAAGTATAATCATAATATAATAATAATTTGGCAACTGTTAAACTGGTTAAACGTTGGGAATAGAATTTAATTTTTATTGAATTATACTGTATTTTTAGATTGTGTCAGTTAGAATCATGGTCTCTTATAACATTCATTATGTCTTAGGTCCAAGCTTCCAAAAATTTATTCGTTATATTCAAAAGCTTTATCTGCGCTAGTACTCCCAAAACATCGATTTAAGTACGTATCACAATTCAATGAGCATAAAAGGGATTCAAAAACGTTGCTAAGATTGGTAGAACGATTCCACAATGACCTGAAGGAAATCTTGGATGACGGTCTATGTATATTTGGAAAAGTTCACAAAGATTATGCTGAAGAGGTAAGGTATTCGTCATTTTAACTCCGTAATTACAATGTAACAGTGTGGTTACTCTGCAAGTTCATTTACTTTGCTACCATATGGATCACATATCTTGGGTTGTGTCTTTTTTCTGTGTTAGACCTTTAATGTTTTTGTTAGCAAATGTTCTTCATATCTTATGTGTTGTTTATCTAGTTGTTTCCAAAAGTTTTGGACTATCTCGAAAGATTGAAGAGCCAGGAATCCTCTAATGATGACAAAAATGCCCCAACTCCAAATTTAACCGACGCTGGCAGCATTAAAGATTTTTGTAGTGAAATAGAGACGGCTTCAAAAACATTGCACCTGAAAGGTATTAAAAACTCTGGAGAAAACAAGTAACATGGAAATGTATGACGACTTAATATGGACATTTTGAAATGTATTCATGTTGTAATTTTTAGTACGGGGAAGAAATGGAGAATCAAAGCAACTTAACTTGTCGGATTTTTCCCCATGGCTTGCAAAGTTTCATTTTTCTGGCTTCAAGGACGGGATAGAAATTCCTGGATTGTATGATTCATTTTCTGCACCGAATGTCCAAATGCACCCACAGATAATTTCTTTCCAACCAACTGTAAGAACAATAATTTGATCTTTATTGCTTGTTGCCTAATGCCGCGATTGTGGAAGACTTGTGACGTTGAGTTTTTGTATTATAGGTTACAATTGAAAGTTCCCTTTCGGAGCCCATTAGTTTTACAATGATGAGCAATGAAGGCCAAAATTATAAATTTTTGGCCAAATTCGGTGACGACTTACGCCAAGATCGAAGAATACAGCAGTGCTTTAGATTGTCCAATGAAATATTCAAGAACAGTCCTAGATGTAGAGATAGGAAACTGCATATTATGACTTACTCTGTAAATATTTTAATTAAACTCATTCTCTTAAATTCACAGCATTTATTGCAACTACTCAGTGAATATATGAATCCTTATTTTACTATGTTTTATTTCTGCTGTAGGTTCTTCCGTTTAGCGAAGATTTTGGTCTTATTCAATGGGTTCAGAAAACGATTTCCATGAATAGAATTGTATTTCCTTCAAAAAGTGTGCAACGGAAAGATATGAGTATGTTCCTCAGGTTAATTAGTATGGCTGGACAACCAAAAGATAAACCCTTGTCACCAAAAATTACTAATGATCATTACTGGACGTCAGCTAATAACACTACTAAAGAGGATGCAACACAGATACTGGACAAATGCATACGAGAGTTTAATGCGCTAAAACGAATTCAAAAATTTAGGTATTAAAAATTTCAACAATAGCTGCCCTAATTTTTCGATTACTAGCTACATAATCAATTGATTTAACTGTTTCTTATAGAGACTTTTTTAAGCAAAGGGCAGCCAGCGTGGAAGACTACTTTCTCATTCGCGAGAATGTGATACGCTCATATGCAACAATGTGTATAGTTCATTGGCTATTGGGTATCGGAGACAGACATTTGGACAACTTTATTTTTTCCCTTGAAACTGGTCTTTGTATTGGGATTGATTTTGGACGTTCTTTCGGGTATGGTATCAATCAGAATCCTATTCCAGAGCTGATTCCTTTTCGACTTACCCCAGAACTGCAAACAATTCTTGTTCCATATGGACCGAAAGGTATGAAGCTATTTTTTGGAGCATAAAATAACTTCTATCATTCTAATGGGTCTTTATAAAGTAATCCTTTTTGTTTTGTTTTAAATAGGATTGTTTAAAGAAACTATGCTCTACGCGTGGCGAGCTTTGCGGCAATCGTCAGAACAAATACTTTCAGTTGTTGAAGTATTTGTTAGAGACCGAGGTGTAAATTGGTTAAAAGAAAGTCGTGCACCAACGGAAGAAGAATCTGAAGTTTTGGTCCCAGTCCCTGCTGTCCCAGAAATTCTGGAAATGAATGAAATGAAGTTGAAAGTGGTGAAAGACAAGTTGTCGTGTTTAAATCCTATCAAAATAACTGAAAATGAACTGAAACTTCACAGAAGCAATACAGTCAAACAAATCTACACAAAAGTATTAAAAGAGGGAAGGGAACTTCAACTTGAAAAGGAAAAATTGAGTGAAGAAGAAGTAATAGATGTACTGCTAGATATTGCAACTGATAAAAGTATCCTGGCTAAACTGTTTGCTGGTATGAATCCGTGGATCTAGACTCCTGGAAGTGCAAGTGATAATTGTATATAGTAATAATGTGATAATCTAAAAGTATACTTCTATAAGCCGTGGTGATAATTTATCTTTATGCTATAAGAAACTATAAAGTATTTTAAAATGCAGTCAGTCCGTCATAATATTTTATTCTGCCTATGTTAGTCAAAACCTAATCGACATTAATAATCAAATAGACAGTAATGTTATTTTCTCGTATTATTTAAATAATGATTGAATTAATTCATGTATGGTAGTTAGTATATCCGGTAAAATCTAACGCCGTGAATTTAATTGAGCAAGTCCCACCACAAAACAAAAATCTATTGGAAAAAAATGCTTTTTAATTCCTTTTTGAACCATAATAATTGTAACAAACATTAATAAATAAACGTATTTTAAACAAGTCTTAAATAATTACGCAACTATAGCACTATTATTAATGCGCATTTCATACTGATTTTGCATTTGAAGACCCTGTGACAAATAAGAAGGAAGATTCGGGTAAAGTTTGATAGGCAAATCCCAGACCATTGTTTCGATGTTAATAGAATTAGGACCCTGCCATATTTGTCCGTCGAGGTCATCCACTTTTGGTTGTTCTAAGGGCTTCATGAGCAAACTTTTGTTATCTGCTGTGCTTGTTACAAATTCGAAATGCAGTCGCCACTTAAGGTTTACCAAGTCTGTGTAGAAACTCGGAGTGACATGCAAGGGAACAGGGAGTACAAAATGTGTTTGTTGATAACCGACACACATTTCGTGAAATTTCGAAAAAGAATTTATTGACGGCTTTTGTCCATCTAATTTCCTGCACTCCGGAGTTACCTCTTCCACGCTTTGAAGAGTCACGGCGAATTGAATGCATGGTACATTCGACTCAGAGAAGTCTAGAGAACCCACAATATCTTCCCCCAGTTTATAAGCTTGTTTGAAGATACAAAACTTAACTACGTGACCCCTTGCGTTTGTAACATTGTAGAATTTTTGATTTCTTTGGGAAGTGACGACTTGGAGAACTTGAAGAGCTGAATCCAGTGGAGATTCTCTATCTTGATCCGAAAGAAACGGATTTGAAGGTGTAAGGTCTTCACTTCCATTCAGAATAGCTGAATCAGTGAACTCTGGTAAAAATCATTAAAAAAAACATAGTTAAAATAAAACCATTCTAGACATTTCCATTAATACAGAGTGATCTAATTGTATCTAACCTTGAAGAACTAGTACTCGAATCGGTACTCTAAGAAGACGTATAGGTGAATTCACTCTCTGGGTTCCAACAGTAAGTTTGTAGGCATACTTAACTGTGTTTCCCCTAAAGGATGGAGGACCTTCAACTGGTAGAGTTTCTCGATACCAAACTAAAAAAAGCATTTGAAGATTACTGGTTGGAAAATTACGTGATTAAAGTTTGAAAGACTAAAAGATGACGTGTGCAAATTCCAGCATAGACTTACATGTTTTACTTTCTCCAGGAAGTAGTCTCAAATCACAAAATAAAATGTAAGGTTTTGTAGAAATTACAACCCGAGCAGTAACATTTCCACCCACAAGTCCAGCTGATCCTGATGGGCCACCATTACTTCCGGAAGATGTGTCCACTCGACAAGGTGCAAAAGAAGTTCTACTGTTTGTAACCGCTTGCTCTTCCGCACAAAGAGCTGATTGTGCGGGGACATTGACCCGGGATTGGCTGACCCAACAGTGACAATGAATTTGAGCACTGGCCCATGCCAACACTTCTTCTTGGTCATTCCACTGAGATTTTGCATCTGGAGGAGGGGATGGATTTCTTAGAGTTATGCCAACTTCTACTGTTTCTCCAGCTAAGTAAACTCCTTGGGTAAGTCTAGCTGTGACTTCAATCATTGTAATCGTGTCGTCTACCTTATACTCAAAAAATCTATAGGTTCGTATAAATAGAAACACGGCAAGGATTGAAAATACTATGAAAGTGTTACTCTATTTTTGACTAATGTCGAAAGTTTCGAATAAACGACGTATGTGGCAACAGCATCAGCTGTAAGAGTGAAAACGTAAAGACCACTTCTGATATGACTCACGTGAGGACACAGCCAGAAGACAGCTATAAAATGCAATGCATTGATTGATACGATACAATACAACAGTGGGGTAAAGGGTAAAGTGAGACTTTCATATGTAGGTGGTTTTTGTGAAGTTCTGCTGGGAATTATTGTGAGTGTAAATTGGGTCATTGGGTTGATAATAAATTAATTAGTTGATAATGGGCTTGGCTAGAAATAATCGTAATACAGACACACTCAAAATTAAGCATATCCTGATGAAGAAAACGATATGACAGTGACAGTAAAGTATCGTGTGCGTGATTCATATAAATATACCTAACCCTACAGGCCCAATTGAAATAAATGCTTATTGACCTCATTATAACATATTATATAATATTATAATGTATGCACGTTTTGAAATGTGACTTTAATTTTGAGATGCACATAATCCGACTGACTGCCTAATTCTATATTTAGTACATTATGTATAGAAAACCAAATGTTTTACATAGAACTTAATCAAAATCTGCAAAGAAAACTAGAAGCCAAATGATTATAATATATATTTTTATTTAAAAATACATGGAAAACAACATATGTTCGTGTAGATCATAATATTACTCATCTTCATCATCATCCGGTTCTTCAAAATCTTTTGTCTTAACATCTGCTTCTTCAGAAACACCCATAATCATATCGATCATAATGAACAGGTTTTCTAAATTTGATTCTTTGCGAAGATCCATTGGGAAAAATCTGACTAAGCTAAAATCGTCCAAAACTTTTCCAATTGCTGCGGTTAAGGTTAAAAATTTCTCGTTCCAAGATGACTCAACCTGCTCCATAAGTATGCCTTCAGAATCTGGCTCCAAAAATCTTTCAATATTCTTTTTGTCTCGTCTACTTAGTAAATCCATTTTTGTAAGAAGGTTTACATGAGGAATTCCTAAATTGATCATGGTACTGAGAGCAGTCATTGCGCCAGCAATAAACTTTGATCCATCGGTGAGGAAATGAGCGTCCACGGTAAAAACTCCACAGACACGGAAATCCCAGTCTTCTAATTGCTTGACAAATCTTTTCATAATATCCATATGTGTATATATTTCTATTTGACCTGGACAATCGAATATTATGTAGTCACCGTCTCCTTCTTGACCAATTTCTTCCAATAACCAGTCTTCTAGATGCTCCATTAAAAATCTAAAGAATTCACAATATTGTAAATTAATAATTGTGACAAGTTACAATATAATATATCATCAGATATCTGTATGTCTATAAAAGTCGTAATACTTTTAGCTTTATTTAGGTGGCAGAATTTCATTATTATATACTTACTCCATACAGTATACGAGACCACCATTCGGACCTAATGGAAAATAAAAATATTATATTACACTTATAGAAATGAACTTGTCATTAGAATTTGCCATTAAAAAGGTATTTTATCACGGAATGTAAACGATTGTTAATGCTAATTGTTAGAAATAAACTAAAGTTTTCGGATAGATGTAGATGTCCTTAAGGAGTAGTGGAAATTTTGAGATGGTAGATTATATTTTGCGATAAAGTTTAAAATTATTGGTGTGAGTACAAATAACTTAGCCTAACACCCACCAAAGGGTAGCCATTGTCCATGAAAGTTTTATTTTACTTCCCGCTACTGTCGTCGCAAGTTTTTTAGGTTCAAAATCGTAAAATCCTGATTCCGACATTTTGAGAAAACGTAGAGAGTGGCAAAAAATATCAAAAAAAGTAGAGAAAAAACTCGAGGGCACCTTGAGCTGAGGGTCACAATTAACAATCTTCTTCTAAGTGTGCCAGAAAACTCAAAATTCTCTTTTTCAATGCATAAAACCTACACAAAACCGCAAATTTTTCTAGTAGCGAATTATAGTTTTGAAAATGTTGGTGAAGGTGCCCTCGAAAAATATGAGGCAATTTCAAAAATGTGCATCCCATTGTTCTACTATAAGCCGTTTTGCTTTAAACATGATTTTGCAATGTTACAACCCCTCCTTAAATGGTTTACCTAATTTTAACTCCTCTGCATCCATAACATCTTCAACTTGTACTAAGTCCCTGATATCTGCCATTGGGGTATAGTCAAAATGTTCTGCTGCTGGATCCAAATTCACAATATGAATTGATCTTTTGGTTACAGCTGCATGTTTTTCCACAAAATTGCAGTAAGTACTCTGTAATAAAACACATTCGTTTTACAGCTTTTATAAAGAAGGGATCCACAATAGTTTATTGCAGAACGAAAATCTTGAAAATAAAGTCATCATAAAAATTGGAGATGCAAAGATAAATAAGACAGTTTAAAAAAGATTACCTTCCCACATCCAGCGGGTCCCATAATTATTTGGGCAAATCTCATTATTGTCGATTTTGAATGTTTTAATTCCTATTCACTGGGGTATTTTTAATCCTATATTTTACTGACTTTTGTACGAAATTGCGAAAAGCTATAGCTTTGTGAACTTAAATCAGAATTTCAGTGATCGTATCTTGGAAATGTTTAAACGCTAGGAAATTTACCGCATGCACTCCAAGTGGCAGAGCGAAGGAAAGTGGCAATTTATCCTTGGGGCACCCCTAGACACGCTAATTTGGAATTCATGTCTTTAAATTACAAAAACCAAAAATATTATTTGTATTTATTTTAATATTATTAATAAATAAAAATTCTCATTGTCCCCCCCCCATTAAAACGATTATTTTTAGTGTAGGCATGCACGTTTTTTAGCTTCAATATTTTTATTATAACATCACATCCACATCGTTTGCAGGTATTGTTTGTGGGTATAAAATGTGTTTTTGAAACTGTTATCTGTCAGGGAGCTTTCGTAGTTCTTTGCGGATATTAATTAACATTGATGCAATGCAATGATGAGAATAATTTTGTAAACACGCTAGACGTATCGACAATAAAATTTAAAAAAAACGAAATATTTTTCTGTGGATATGTTTTAGGAATTTATTTTAATTTTCATGCTCATGATTTAGCATTTCTGTGAAATCGGGATGGAAATATTTTATATCTATCATCTTTCATCATTATTATTATTAGTTATTTATATTTCTATAATGAAATAATAAAGTTGTTGATTTTATTGGGGATTTTTATTTCTTCAGTTCTGGTGGACAGTCGGGTTGTGCAAATGGGTTAGCAGTTTGAAATGGTTCTAATTTCTCTAGAGTTTCGTTGATTCTCGAAATCGTGGGGTAAGACGTCATATTCACTTGGAATCTGTAAATAAATTGTCACTAGTCAATAATAAATTCTTTCGCTTTCGCGTGCCAAATCATTAATTTATTTTTGCTATTTACTGATAGTCATAGCATTTTTTTACATTACCGATGAGCAGATGCGACTTGAGGTACAAGAAATATATCTGCCCAAGATAATTCGTCTCCGACACAATATTTGCCACTACTGTCCACTAAAATGTTTTCTAAAGCTGAAATAACAATTTGAAAATGGCTTTCTATACATTTACTGAGGCAGTTATATTATGTTTTTCTTTCATGTATTTTCTCCCAACAACTCACCTCGAAATCCTTTCTCAACCCAAAATTTTGACCATTCCGTTCTCTTTTCTGCATCCTCACTGCACTTGAGCATGACCGATAAATTCTGCAAAGGCTGAATTCCTGAGCCAACAATCTCACAGATTTCTCGAACCTTTTTGAAACAAATTCGTTGAGGTTTCTTTTAAATTTTACTTAATGATTATGATTACCTTGTGTCGTTTTAATGGCTCTTGTGGAATTAACTGGGTTTCTGGATACATCTCTTCCAAATATTCAAGTATAGCCATCTGTGATAATTCCCATTGTAAATAAAATGTATTGATACCGCAGCATGTTTTAATATACGCAAAATATTTGTTTTCAGTTTGAGCATTTACATAATGAATAATTGAATTAATAAAACAGACTTACGCTTTGAGTTAGAATATTCCCATCAACAACAAATGATGGTACCTGACCCATAGGATTTAACCTAAGGTATTCTTCTCCTAGCTAATAAGAGAAAATGATTTTCATATTCTTAGAATGACTGATGTAAATTGTAAATAATAATAATATTGGGATTATATTATGGGCAGTGTCCAAAATACCATTTACCACTTCCCAGTGGTAAGTGGCTTTTAATGGCAAATAATGTTAAATACCACCAGCTCTTTGGTGGTAACTGGTAAGGACAAAACCTTGCATGTTAATATTAATAAAAATTTAAACTTTGTGGTTATAATACCTGTTCTTTCTTAAGCAAATTTATAGTCTTCATTTCATACTCAATTTTTTTGTACGCCAATGCTGTTTCGGTATAATGAAAGACTTTCCAGTATAAAAATTATTATATACAAAAATATTTTAAAATGAACTATTGAATTGTATATAGCTAACCAATCCGAAGACGCCACGATGCCCCACTTCGAAAATAGGAGTAAAGGACCGGCACTTGGGTACTTGCCATTTTGATGTAAAATAGTTCGTAAGCCTAAATATTCTTTACAAAAATTAATTACAAAAATCTAAACAGAGATTTTAACATGTATTGTGCATTTAATATTAATTCATGAAAAATCGACAAAAATACAATGCAATAATGGGAAATTAATAAATATTTTTACAAATACGATTTTGGGTATTACATAGGGTATATTGTATAGATAATGTAAGTTTCTACAAAGCAGAAATATAAAACAAAAGAAATAATTTCACCTCTCTCCTCTGTTTACGACAGGCGACCGTCTGTTAGCTAATAAAGACACTCCTCTAGCCTGTTCTGAACTATATAAAAGCAGAATAAAATGATACAAATGCTAGCTATATTTTTATCTTTGTAGAAAAACCGTCGCAGAAATTCCTCTGATTGATTCGTTAACACAATCGGATTGAATACTCGCTGGACAAGTTTGTTGTTGATAGTAGTTGACCTTGTAAATAAATCTCTTGAAATTATACCCTCCACATGTTATGGGCATTTGGTATCACTGAATCTCAATCGTTATAGGTTGATCAGCGATTTAATTATTATTATTGTACTACATAATAATAACTAACTATGACTTTACCAGGTAGGTACCTAAATGTTTCAAGTCCCCATGTTCTACGTTTCGCTTTCATAGAAAATACAGAGCCTAAATTAAACACAGTACATGTATCCATGTATTACAATTGTGAAGTCCATAAATGAATAATAAATGAGTGTAAAGAGTGAAGAGATCCTTTATTGATGACTTTTTATTTCGTCCGAAGAATTTAAATACATGACATGTTGATAAAATCTCATGATGCCATGAGGCGACAGTAATATTATGTTTCAGTGAGAATAGCCAACAAAGTTGTGTATCCAATAATACCTTTCCTCTTCTACCCACTTAAAGTACATAGGAACCTACATAATGGGTTCATATAATAAGGTCAAAGTGAGGGTATCATCTTTTCCTGTCTACCTGCATAGATAATAAGGTCCAAGTAAAGCAATAAAAGTAGATAGGTATTATTGACATACATATTCACACATAATGCCTACCAAATACCATCTGTATGCAAAAGCCCTGAGGGTCTATTTTCAATAGGTTGTATACCTGCTGTTCTAGACAAGACAGAAACGTCAGAAATTCTAGTTCCTGGATTATACACAAACCAAACATACAGGTGTTTTTAAATTACATTTTTGTTGCAAACTGAAAGGTAAAATACTTACAAATGTACTTTGTAAAAAATAAATATTATTTAAACTTACATATTATGTAGATACACTAAAGGGCTAACTCCTAAATACACAGATTCTCTTTCAAACAATAAATACCTGAACAACTAACTGATTTTGTGCCAAAGGAATTTAACCAGGAAATGCATTGTCCGATACGATTAAGAATTTACAAAGTTTACAAGCTTCGATCTTTTATAATCTCTTTTAACTTCTGAGCATATTAACTATTAACATTGGTGTAAGCGGATAATACAATGCAAAAATTAAAGCCCCGATGAGTTTGTTCAGTAGGTATTTAATTTGTTCTGGTTAATATACGTAATTCAACTAGTATTGTATACTATGTGAACATTATATGCATATAATATACCCATATATTATATTGAATGAGACAAATTTTAATCTTCAATCCCATATATCACCGGTGTATTATATAATGTGTGTTATAATCTTTGACAATCTTGGTGTATGTATGTGAATCTATTAATGTATCGTCAGTAGGGCGCACCAATATATTTCGATTTGCATATCTTATAATTATAAGTAATGCATTATTGTTTTCCTGTTGTTTTTCAGCCACAAGCAGATCCCTAACTTTTTTAGCCATTCATGCAGTAACTCTGATTGGTTAGTCCATGGTGTAATTAAATCGTCTGCGTCACAAATCCCTTCTCACAAAGTTTTCAAACAATGTAAGTCATGAAATTAACAGCATAATAATAAGACGATAAAACTTGTCTTATCTACATGTAACTAAAATATTTTATTAAGTGCATGTTCGTAAATTTCCATTTAATTTCCTACAGGGGAGAAAAAGGGAAAAGGAAGAGTCGGGGATCTACACCAAAGATTCAAGAAGGCCGAACAACTGCTACAACCAGTAGCGATTCTCTTACCAAATCGAATCTCAGCAACTCTTCCAAAATTAAAGATGAGGATGGTGACAATCTACCACTGAATCAAGGCTCTGATACTGATAGTAGCAATGAACCCGAAAGAAGTCGGAAAAGTAAAAGAGAACGCAATCCTGCTCAAAAACCTTCCGGGAGAAGTCAACAAAATAATAATAGCGATTGGTCTTGGACATTGTTTATTATTATTGTCACTCTGGGTGTTGTAACAAGATTTTATAAAGTTGAAGAACCCGATCATGTCTGTTGGGACGAAACTCATTTTGGAAAAATGGGCAGCTGGTACATAAACAGAACTTTCTTCTTTGATGTCCATCCACCCTTAGGAAAGGTACATGTCCATCTTGTATAGTCTTCCTAATATTTCTTGCAAAGTACATTAAATAAGCGCAAATTATACTTTTAATCTTTATGCAGATGATGGTCGGTCTCTTTGGATTTTTAACTGGTTACGACGGAACCTTTTCATTTGAAAATCCTGGACAAAAATACAATGAAACGCAATACCTCGGAATGAGACTGGTAATTTCATAGGATATTTTTTATCTAGGTTTTTCTGTTTGTATTACAAATGTATCAAAAATGTTTTTAATGATTATTATAGTGCTGTACTGCGATGGGGTCATTTTTAGTGCCTTTTTCATACTTAACTGTATGGGAAATGACCGGGTCGTCTACAGCTGCTTGCTTAGGGGCTTCTTTTATTCTCTTCGATGTCGGATTACTGACTTTAACTCAATATATTTTATTGGATCCAATTCTTCTATTTTTCATAAGTGGATCGATTTACTCATCTTTCAAATTCTACACTTACCGAAAACGGTAAGCATTTTACATGTGTACATAGAAATGGAAACATGATGGCTAAAACAAATTATAATAATATGACTGTCTTTCGCATGAAATGTCAATGTTGATGTCAATGTCAATGTCGCAATTGTCATGTAACATGTAAAGTAAGATAGATATCATCTTCGAAAATCAATTGACAATGATTTTTGTTTCCACAGCCCATTTTCTTTCATTTGGTGGACATGGCTGGCTTTAACGGGAGTATTTATTTCCTGTTCTATGAGTGTCAAGTTTGTTGGCCTGTTTACGGTCCTCTATATCGGACTGCGCACAATTTATGAACTTTGGGAGATTTTAGGAGATTTGTCACAACCAATTGTAAGCTCATTTTTATTCAAATATAAATATAGATTATCTTAATACATGAAGTATTCAGACATTACTCGGTAATTCAATCCGTCCTTTTTTGATTTCAGACCTACACCGTGAAGCACTTTATTGCAAGAGCGATTTGTCTTATTGCTTTGCCAATCGCTCTCTATGTTTCCTTTTTCTACATTCATCTGGCCGTCTTAAATAGAAGGTTCGGCGAAAATCTAAATGCTATATTAAATATTTTATTAAAAAATCCCCTTTTTTCAGTAATTGATGTACACAAGCAAGTACTATTTATATGAAACACCAATGCGCAATGTAGTGTAAGTTTAATTGATTCTTTATTTTCGTATGTAGTGGCAATGGTGATGGGTTCTACAGCTCTGGATTTCAAAGTCAGTTGATAGGCAATCCACTGTTTAATGCCAGTATGCCGAAAGAAGTGGCATATGGTGCTGTTATAACTATCAAGTGCCAGAGAACAGGAGGAGGGTATCTGCATTCCCATTGGCATTTGTATCCCGAAGGAATTGGGGCCAAACAGCAACAGGTATTATATAATAATGTACAAGAAATATTTGTGCCCTAATTAAGTGGGATACCAAGCAAATACTGTAAACCCAAACTGCATTCAAGGGCCAAAAACGTAATCCTTGGGTTTTAAATATATAATTTTTTTCCCCCTTTTTTGATGCTCAAATACCGTAATATATAGAAACTATACGTGTGAAATATTCCCTAAAATTATGATTGTTTCGTGTTAAACAGGTAACGACATACGCTCATAAAGACGACAATAACAAATGGATCATTAAAAAGTTTAACGAAGCTGCCCCAAAGTTGGATGACACTTCGGCACCGATAGAGCTTATTCGTAGTGGGGATTTAGTCCGTCTTGAACATTTAGTTACGCAAAGAAATCTCCACTCACACAGAATAACTGCTCCTGTGACCAAAAAGCATTGGCAGGTCACAGGTTATGGAGAAAATGGCACAGGCGATGCTAATGATGTTTGGAAAGTGGAAATTGTTGGTGGAAATCCTGGAGATCTAGTAACAGTCGTTAGCAGCAGAATTCGTTTCATTCATCAACTTCTTAATTGCGTTTTATCTGGTACCGGGAAACAGCTCCCTAAATGGGCTTACGAACAAATGGAAGTTTCGTGTAGCACAAATTTAAGGGATATTCGAAAGAGTACCTATTGGAATGTGGAAGAAAATCACTTTCCTCGACGTAAATGAAAAACTTAAAAATATTGTACAACTTTTTCTAATTATTAGATAATATAATAATCCATCGTTGCTGCGTATTTCAATTTCAGTGCCTAACGTCAGCTTTCAAGTTCATGCTCCTAATTTTATTGAAAAACTGGTAGAGTCTCATACTATCATGTTTGAAGGAAATGCAGGACTGAAACCAAAGGAAGGCGAAGTTACATCTCGTCCTTGGCAATGGCCAATTAACTATCGGGTATTTTCATAACTTGTATTACCTTCTTCAGATTCAAATCTTTAGTTTTATTTGGAATTATTAACATTAATATTTTTTGGAAATTAACGTTATAGATTCTTGAGGATAACATAATAAAATCATTTATTAAAATGAATTAATTGTGTTAATTATAACGTTAATTTCCATTCCATGAAATTACCCGAGGATGGAAAAGTCTCAAAGACTACTTTAACATTAATATTTATTTTTGCTCATAATTTAGGGACAGTATTTTTCTGGAAGCAATTATCGAGTATACCTTTTGGGGAATCCAGTGATTTGGTGGGCGAATTTAGCTTTGTTGTTGCTATTTTGTGTCGTCTATGCGTATCATTCCTGGAGAGCTAAACGTGGATATCAAGAATCTCCCGAAGTTAAAGGTAAGTAATAGATAACCACAAGATTATCCAAATAATTAACATATCTCGTTTGAAGTAAAATCATTGTAACTTCTCTAGAATTACGGGACCAGAGAGTTTGGGCTTGTGGATGGTTATTCGTTGGTTGGGCTCTGCATTATTTTCCCTTTTATACAATGGGAAGAGTTCTATATTTCCATCATTACTTCCCAGCCCTTTTATTTTCATCGATGCTATCAGGAGTCATTCTGGATTATTTATTTCATTCTTCGACAACTTTGACCAACTTTTTCTATTCGAAAAGTTCTTATCACATTTTATATGGGGTTTCTCTATCTGCTGTTGCTTACAGGTTTGTTAACTTATATTTTTATCATTTATTACATCAGGATTTCGACAGTACTTCTAAAATTGCTGTTTGCAACTAACTTTTTTTTGTCTTTTAGCTTCTACTTGTTTTCACCCTTGGCCTACGGATTAAGTGGTCCCCTGGCTGGTGAAGCCAATAGTACCATGTACGGGTTGAAATGGTTAGAATCTTGGGAGTTTTAATCTCTGAAACGAAGACTTGAGTATCCAAGTATTTTCTCATCTACTTATACGAAAAATGCAGCAGTACATTATTTTGCACACTTCTGTGCTTCTAACAAGAAAACCTGAGA
Source organism: Tomocerus minor (assembly GCA_009936455.2). Taxonomy (NCBI): domain Eukaryota; kingdom Metazoa; phylum Arthropoda; class Collembola; order Entomobryomorpha; family Tomoceridae; genus Tomocerus; species Tomocerus minor. The sequence continues at coordinate 28,961 of JAAAYG020000883.1, forward strand.
TTTTATAGCATTTGTTATAATATAAATTATTTATTCAAGTTAGATAGGTCTCTACCTATAGTTGAGATTTGAGATTATAATATATTGTTATTTATTTTAAGCTACCTATTTATATCATTGTTAAATTGTTTGTTTTTATCAAGTGTTATATGAAATTGAAGTTAATAAAGTATGAAGAATGCTATATTCGTCCTTATCCTTTAAACGGACGCACGTTTTTCAAGAATTGCTGGGACATCCTCGGTACTGTAGAGTTCTTCTTCCGTCCCACTTGTGTCGTGTTTATAAATTCTACTAGATCGGGTTTTCCTCTTGTACAGATTTTGAAGATCACTCTGCATTAGAATTTCAAAGAAAAACTTTTACGTACTAAGTCTTTAAGAAAGCTTTCTAATTATTTGCTCGCTAAATCTCACAGTAAAAGTTAACTTTCACAAAGACTTTCACTGCATAAAATGTAAAACATAGGAATTGCGTAGTCTTACGTATCGGGGGTAGCAAGTGCATGAGCAAACGGATACTTGGCTACTGCTGCGACACATTGTGATATCACTTTGAAGCAGTTTCTCATTTGGTTGGGTCATTATCTCTCCATCTAAGTCAGTGACCACATGCTGGGAAGCTGGTCCTAACTCCGTATCTTCTCGTTGCATTTCTTCCGATTGCCTTCAAATGAACGAATTAGTGAATAAGTTGTCTGCTTTTATAAACTACCATCATTCCTCCTAGCAAAAATATTGATATCCATCCAGATAAATACTTTTAAAAAGCAACTTACATTGTCATGAAACGTAAAACTAGAATGTTGATACTGGAGGCAACAACAGCCAATCCAAAAAGAATAAAGACAACACTTAAGGCCATGTAGCTGTGGTGGTTTTGAAGAGCGTGATCATTCTGCGCATCAAATTCAGTAGGCAATTATAAACACATTTCCAATCTGTCAATTTGCCAACATAGAGAAGATCATGTCAGACGAAGAAAAGTACCTGTAGAGCGACAAAGTCTCCAAATCCAATTGTCGTCAATGTGATAAAACAGTAATAAAAGGCATCAAAATACGACCAGCCTTCATAACTGGAGAAAACGGCAGCACCCGTTGTCATTATTATCGAAGAAAGCATTCCGGCAAGCATCATTTGGTTTATCTAAGAATACATTGAGAAAAAGTCTTTGTTACACATTTTCGAAACTCATCATTTGACTTAAGCAGAAGATTGAAAAGGTTCATCACAACAGTCGATTAAAATGGAACTAGGTTAAATGTTACATTAGCTTTCTCTCAAAGAAAACATTATATGCAGATCAAAGGATATAATTATCTTGGAAAGAAATGTGTGAAAATGGAAAAAGAACATTTCTTTTTGTAATATGGCCATCACAGTTAGTAGCACGTACAATTATTCTGAATATGTAGATTAAAGACACTGAACCAAAAAATGTGGAGAAAGTCAGTGAAAACAAGAGAAAGTGTATATTACTTCAGTAGCTTCAGTTTTCTTGCATCGACATAATTTTTTAAGACGGCTGATAATAATAGAGGCCCCTTTGTTTAGACGTTCTCCGATACTTTGAAACATCACAATACCAAGTGGAATTCCAATAGCTGCATAAATCATACAAAATGCTTTTCCTCCCGAAGTTGAAGGCGTCGAGTGTCCATACCCTAACATGTGCGCATTATAATTATTTGCAAACTATTCGACATTGACATGTTTCAAATGGATCAATAATATATGAGAAATAAGAATACATACCTATCATTGCCAATCTGCGGACAGTTAAAATATAATTGATAGATTTATATTTAGATGTTAAAAGTAAAAAAGAAATCATGTAAATGTAAGATTGTAATTTCATGTGCTTACACCACAGTGGCGAAATAAAATGAGCCAGCAAATTTCCATTGTGGTCCAGCTTTATGCGGTGTTCTTTCTATAACCATTTGTTCTATCCAGTGATAATCATCTTCAGTTATGTTATATTTCGCTTTTAAATCATCTCGAATTTCTGGAAAGGTTCATTAACCATTAGCTCTTAATGCATATCAGGCTAATTATAATTTATAACTATATATTGCATACATTAATATAGTTTCTTTATGAAACTGACAATGAGTTACCTATAAGGGCTTCCACTCGTTTTCTTTCTGTTTCTGACTCCAAGCTATCAAAAACAGCTGCACCGATTAATAAGTAAGTGAAAGTAGTAACGACTAAAGAAAGTGTGCGTACATTCTGTCGCTTCATTTTCACCGGACAGATTTAAGGAGACATTTACAAAATCACAAAACTTCTTAAGGCTATTTTTGGTTAGTTACGTTGGAGAGTGAACTTTCCATTGTCAATATAATAATATAGTAGCTTAGCTAATGGAACTAGAGAATAACGTAGAGTACTGCACTGTCAGTGCAGACCTTTGAAATGAGTCCACTACGGTAGTTTGCTTTGCGTAGTAGTTAGCATATCGTGGGATAATATGATGTGTGTCATATTGATTCTCTCCGTCTGTTTCTTTCAACTTTCACTGCATAATGCCTTATTCTTTTAAACGCTGAGTGTAGATGTAGGCATAGAATTCTACCAGCATTATATCTAAGGCATATAGAGGGGCTTAGCTAATACCCGCGTCGGGCAGTATGCTATTTTGCCATAACATTCTTGTATTAGATTTCTAGTTTACTTGCCTGTACCTCACTCAGTGAAGTACTATCCATATAAGTTGTGTTTATCTAAGAGCTCAAAGGCTATTCCAGTCGGGGATGATAGGAATTTCTTCATGGAGCTATCTCTATTCGGTACTACGGATATCTGTAGGCATATAAACAAATGCAGATGGTCAGGCCAAGCATGCGTTATTCTATCCGCACTATTTCTCTTTTACCCGCACCGCACAGACTTATATAGCAGTGTAATTACGACTTTTACTATCCAGACATCTGTAGTAGTCTTCACTGGTGCAGTTAAATAATGAATAAGGGACCGAAACAGGACAAATCGAATACATTTTCTTGTCGAAACAACTGTATTACCTCAAATTTTATTTCATGCTGGATTGGAGGAAATATTTGCATACAATTGAAAAAATGAGATGTGACGACATTGGGATTACATTAACACTCTGTTATTTGATTTAGCACGGAGAATGTCACCATTAACCAAGTTCTATTTTCGTAATAACACAACAATTGGTTTGTGCTGGAGTGCTGCTATCCAAATTATTGCTTTACCATATTATATGCTACCTACACTCTTTATGACTAACAAATTAAGGTGAGTGTATGGCTAGTAGCTATCGAAGCATAAATACATAATGTATCTACTCCATTGCTAAATAAGCAATCTATAAGCAATCAGTTATATCAACTTAGTTTATGAAGTTGCTCAGTGCAAATCAAATAAGTAACCCATGAGAATTTAAAGTAAACATGCAGGTTACTTTGCATGCTCTAACTTCTAAACAGAACACTTTGCCCACACCATAAGCAGACACCACATGTAAGTATATAATCGCGTGTAGGCGTGGGATACTTTATCCATCGTTTGCTTGTGGAAGTTTAGTCGGGGATAATATTAGCAGCAATTGTGTAACAAGAAATATTGATTTCGAGATATAAACTGCTTGCGTTCGATACATTTTGATTTTGTCGCTTAAACAGCCATGCAATCGACATATCAGTGGTTTCATGGAAATTATTTCAATCACTTTATTTTTAGTTATTCATGACATTTATGACTGTCAATTAGTAAAAGAAATTAGGTACTCTAGCGGTATTATTATTGGGCAGATTTTGCTATGTATCAGAAACATGTAATTATTAAAGGTTTGAGAGTAGGATGCAATTGAAAATTCCATAAGTTATTCATATGTTTCTTTACAATAATAGCCCTTCATTTATAATGCACCTACGAGACAAAAGGACTATTGCAAAATGAAGCCAGAAACTTTCTCTTCTGAAACTTGGAGAATTTACAGAATTGCTATAGGTAGGTAGGTATACGCATTTATTGATTGTTTGGCACACAACACACAATCATATCATATCAGTTACTTCATTAAAATTCAGTCTTAAAATTAGTTTAAATA
>JAAAYG020000894.1:0-75441 GCA_009936455.2 Tomocerus minor
TATCTTTGGCCTCCTTGGACGAAATTGTCCGAAAATCACAAAACTTTCTTACAACACTAGAAAGCTTAACTACCAAGCCTCATTTAAGTAGCTCCATTACTTTCCGAAATAACGAAAATCATACTCAATTATTTCCCACTTTTCCACTTCTTCAGGCCCTGAAGAAGTGGCAAAAGTGAGAAATAATTGTGATAGCCGGCGCAAGCATTCACACACCCCACTCTACTTTGGGCAGAGTGGGCCTAGACACACTCACACACACTCCACTTCAGGCAAAGAGGGCCTAAACAGACACACACACTCCACTTTCTGCATGGTGGGTATAAGCACGCACCCACACACACACCACTTTATAAATAGTGGGTATAAGCACACAGGCACACACTCCACTTTTGGCGTAGTGGGTATAAGCCCACTCTCACACACCCCACTTTGGGCATAGTGGGTATAAGCCCACTCACACACACTCCACTGTTCAGTATAATTACCATCGCCCACTCACTCACACTCACCTTGCTCTTAAATAAAAGTGGCCCACTCTCTTGCCCACTCCCACTCCGTTGAGAGGGTGTGCGCCGGGGTATGAACACGGCCCATGTTGGGGCATATTTATTTCTTTTTAGGTTAGGTTCGTCCAAAATTTAAAAATAGTGATGGGCATGAGACGGGAGAATTTTGACGGAGATATTTGAAAATACCCTTCATTATTTTCAACGTTTGGACGAATCTAAACTAAAAAGAAATAAACATGCACCAATATCGGCCGTGTTTAAACATACACCGCCTTGAGTTATATCAAGTTATCCGAAAGTCCCTAGGGGGTGAAGTGGTGTATTTTGTCAAGACCCCTCCGATAATATTTACTTGACAGGAAAATAATCAACAAGACCATACTTCCAATCATCACCCATGTCATCAGGTTCCAAAGCCTCAGGGATATCAGCGGGACCTATATGAATATTCTCTCTGGGAAATACACGTGCTGGGACGTCAATTAAATTAGGATTAAAGTCGACATTGCAATTACGAAACTCGTTTTTAACCTAAAACTAACGGCAAGCCGTAACTGAAAGTTCGCCCTAGTGGAGGCTACCCTGTACACAGATTTAGAGAAAAGTGTACACACATAAGGAAATGACATAATGTCTACAAAATTAGCTGTCCGTTGGAATGAGAATGACTCCCATTATTATAATCGGTAAAAGAAAAAGCTTAGGGCATTTCCTAATATTTTAGACCAGTTTCTAATACTTTAGACCAGTTTCTAATATTTTAAAACAGTTTCTAATATTTTAGAACAGTTTCTAATATTTTAGAACAGTTTCTAATATTTAGTTATTATTTAGTGTTTAAATTTTAGAAATCGCAAGAATTGATTGCACTATTTACTTCAATGTTAAGTAGAAGCAGTATTACAATTTTTGTATCCCCGCGCTAACAATTTTCATCTAATTGAAGCAGTGATCAATATTTTATGCTCCCAAAATATGTAACATTTAATGCAGGCAATATGAATTATAAATTATCTGTATAGTAGAAGCAGTGTTTTAATTTTTGTACTGCTGGAAATTATGAATACATAGAAGCAGTATGATTTCCATAACAATTTGTTTCGCTATAAAATTCAATGTTAGGTAGAAGCGGTATCAATATTTTTATAATACCAATCAAACAATTATTAGAAGCACAATTGATATTTTGATGTACCTTTTTATACATTGACTAAATGAACAAAAAGTGAGCGCGCGTTATCTCGGTAACCGGTGGACCGATTGCGCCCATTTTGAATAGGGTTCGTCACGGGACAATATGCAATGTTTATGCATAGTTTGGTCAACCTCCGTCATTGCGTTGGGGAGTTATGGTGCTAACGGACGGACGTACGGACGGACGTACGGACGGACGTACTGACGGACGTACGGACGGACGTAAGTACGTACGGACAGAATATGTGATTCCATAAGCTCTCCTAGGGCGAGCTAAAAATTCCAACTTATTAATTTTCTTGTTTATTATTTGTATACGCACATTATTATAGCCTCAGTAGTTGCACAACAATAATCACGGTCCAGATCATAATGTTTACCTCACCTAAAAAGAAATAAGCATGCACCAATGTGGGCCGTGTTAATACATACACCGCCTTGAGGTATCTAACGTTACCCGAAAGTCCCTAGACGGTGAAACGGTGAGGCCGTGTATTTTGTCAAGACACTCTAGACACGACTTGTATGCCCTGCTATACAAATCGTGGAGCATAATACTGTGAGTGAGCATTGTTAAAATTGTTTTTGATGAAAATAACTAGTACCTAACTCGGTAGACCTGGCAGAAGGTAGCCAGTCACCTATAATATGATTATACTTTTTCTTATTTGATTGTAGGAGGTTAGAGGATCGAGACCAGGACAGTAAATCGTACATTATTAGTAAGCATTGTGAACTATATGTACCCTTGAAGTTTTGTATGAGTTTGAGAAACGGAAAGGCTAATGCTTTTCATAAAAGGAATTCATACCCATGAACATGAAAATTAGCAAATTTCGATTAACTGCAAAATAAGCTATAACTACTGCAATGAGTTGTCAATGGAAGTTAATATCGAAGAAATACCCACTGATTACAAAATTTAATCCAAACGTAAGCAGGCACGCAGGCAGGCCATTGCGTGGTTTTTAGTTAATTTTCTAATTAAAATGGAAGATTGCAACTGTACAGAACAGTTTCCGTAGTCCATTCGGTTAAACTAATAATTCATATGCCCCCCCCCCTCAATAATAAAAACTTCAAACTATTCCATATATGCATAAAATTCAAATAATGAAAGGAATGTTTGAAGAAAAGTGCAACTGCACCGAGAAAGCATGTTCCTCAAATCATTTCGCGGTATAAAGATTTTCCAAACAAAATGCCGTTGTCTTGGTATAAATCTACGTCATGTCTCAGTAAGGAACGGAAATAACAGTTAGAAATTTTGCGTTGAAAACCTCATGTTAGTTATTGGTCGGGATGGGAGTCGGGAATTTTGGGTTTGAGATTGTCGAGCATAAAGGAAGAAGAAAAGCACGGCACGCGGCATGCGGCACGGGGCGAAAGAGTAGCAGAGTAAAGCCAAAGGCCTGCCAGTAAAAGGGAAAGAGAGCGACCAACTCACTCCTTGTGCTTCATCACTACTGCACTATTTCTCTGTCCAAGCTAGTTACTACGCTATGTCTAGGACTACGACCAGGCAAGCTATAAGAGAATACGTAACTTCACGTCTCAAGTTCGGAGAACGAACCTTTAGTTCAGCAGATGTACAATGCAAAATGCAATACAGACAGAATCACAGAACTACTACTCATCGACTCATCACACACTATGCACTATTCGGCTCTCCGCAGCAGCCGCGCGCGTCGTTGTGCTGCCAAACTTAGTAGACGATGTATACAGCCATCCTATATGCACTGCTATGCCATCGACGCTTCTACAGGAAGGGAAGAACGTAAATTGCGTTATCAAAATTCATCTGTGGTGAAGGTACATTCATAGCACCAATACACATGTAGAATACACATGTAGAATAAATATAATTTTATGGCCTAAATTACTAGAGTTTAGTTTCGCAAGTGATTTTACATTGCAATAAGTCCTCAATTTATTCATTTAATAATAATACGTAATTTATAGAAAAAAATGCAAGATTCTAACCAATTACAAACTACACCACAAACAAGTTCAATTCAATATGGACCTATAGCATCTTGGGATGGGCTACCTATTGAATTAAAAATATGTAACAGCACAGCATTAGCATTAATATATTTCAAAAACTGATGAGTCAAAATATTACTAATTTCACTGTTAAAGGAAATAATAGATTACTTTCATATTTTGGTGCGCTGTTTTTGTAAAGGTGTTTTAGACTATTCTCTGTTAACCACCGGTTTGGCATCGTATATAAGAGAATCACGATTGCAAGTTTGGTTTGGCGATTATTGTTGACCTCAAATACTGTTTTTGGGAAAATTCATTGAATGAATCGAACCGAACCAGTACCTCTAAAAATTTTCACCACACAGAACCTACAGTGATGGTTTGCGATTAAAATAGTGCGCTATTTTAAAATTTTTTAGCTAACCAGACCGAACCATTGTATATATTCATAGATCAAAATTACTGTCACTATAATCCATAATGGATAAATACCCTGTATATTTTCAGCTACATGGCTATCAATGTGTGTGTCCACGACCAGGGTTCAAATCCCACCGGCGATGATGGTCAGAGGCTGTTTTTGGGGTAGTGTATATGTGGGTTTAAAAATAGGGGCAGGACCTGCGAAAGCCTGGGGCTTTTACCCTTGAGCAACTGGGATTTAGTAGTGTGGTTAGCACTACTAGAGTAGTTGGCAATAGGCCCGATACTGGGTGTCCTCTGCCCAGAACCTTCACTTTGTAGTGATTTATGCGATCCTCAAAATAACTAACAGATATAATATTTGCACCTCTATCCCAAATGTAATAGACATTATTTGAAATGTCATCATTTTATTTGAAAAGTGATTTAACAGTGCAGGTTAGTTTTCTTTCTAATTCTAGTGGATTATTTTTGCAGTCGCCGAGTACCCTGTACGTGGTGCCCAATGCGCCAAAAACATCTGCTACCAGACTAATTCAAAATTCTCTCGTAGTGTACATACAGGCAAAAAATAAATATCATTATTCAGAATAATGAAGGTCTATCAATACTTTCTGTCTATTGAACAGATTGTTGTACAAAAATTATTCTTTCTATTTGTCATCTAGAGGTTAGTTGAGGAGTTAAAAATGGGACATTGCAATTACTTGTGTCACTACTGGCAGCCCTGGACAAAATACTTACACAAACTTTTTAACCATTATATATTTTACTTTGTGTCAAAATGTAGCATGTCCTATTGTTAGATGGCTGCTTGATGAATTTCACGGCCGGATCCAGAGGGGGGCCAGGGATCCCCCTCCCCCCGAAATGCCGAGAAAAAGAGAATATTTTGTAGAAATTTCTCAAAATTTCTGCGCTTTGCGTGAAAGTAGCTATTTTTCATCAATTTTTGGCCTAAAACGGCAAAATCTACGTGCAAAAAAGCGGTCGTAAATACGGCAATAAAATGTATTTGGCTTCGGGCCTTCCATAAAATTTATTTCTGCTTCCGGCCTTCATGGATTTACTACAATAGTACTTACTTACAATAGTTAATTCCAATTTACTAGTATGCTACTAAATCTGCCATTTGAGTTACGTGGAGAAAAAAAGTGGCCGAGACAATTAATCGGCATATTTCTTTGACGATAGATAGGGTAAATATTTAGTTGTTATAAATCCAAATCTTGGATTTTAGCCACTCGATCTCCTACAGGGTTTCCAACATTTACTCGGGGATTATTAAATCCTGAGAATTCATTTTGAGCAAACTCTCGGTAAAATTGATAAAATAGGGCAATAATTAGGCAATGTCCCATTGAGTTTTCAATATCGCAAATGGATAATTTTGATATGTAATCGTTTTCGAAATAAGGGGAAATGAGAAATCGCAAATTTTGGCCGGACGTAGACGGGATTTTAAAATTTCAAATTTTGGTGTAAAAGCAATTCCGTTTAAGAATTTTTATGCGTAGATGCCGAATCAAAAAACTGTTCTTTGACCTTCCGTTTAGAAACTGTAGGCGGTTCCTCTTTGTCTACCAAGCCACTTTGCCCCCCCCCCCCTATGACACGCACCCATATTTTATTTTTGGTCATATCAGCTATAAAATGACATTAGATATGGTAATACTTATATACTTGCAGTTTTTGAAGCACTTCAAAAAACAAAAGCAGTCATGCATATTCTAATTTATAATGGAATTATCCAAGTAAAATCAAGTATGTTAGCCTATGTTTTTGGATCACGTTGTATCTATTCTATAAGCAGTCAGTCCCTTTCAGCACTGACGTGTAGTTGTGTGTCATATTATTCGATCGTTCGTTTTCATACAAGTATGTGTATGCCTGTCGATGTCGATACGAACACAGACAAACGTTGCGTTGTGTTACTATGCACTATGCGTCAAGCTATGCATGATGTAAACCATAGCTGTAGGGTTTAGTAAGCAAAGGTAAACTAAGTTAGTAATAGAGGATAAGAGGTAGGTACATTGCCTGGCGAGATTGAAGAGCTGAAGACGTCGAGAAGGAGACATATTTGTAATATAATATGGGGATATTTAGAGTGGGGAGAGCCAGTTGATATAGTTGATGTATCTGCGTACGTGCAGGTATATTTTACAGTAACTATACATATCCATGCTAAAGTTATAGTTCTTCTGCATCTGCCAGTACTAACTATATTCAGTGACTAATTCATTTTGTTACCATAACTAACTATAAACGTATATTCTGAATAGAGCACTACTACGTACTATGTCCTTAATACGTGTGTAGTATAGTGTTGCTCAGTTGCCTATTCTGCCTACTACTATCTCTGGCTGTCTGCTGCTCTACTCTGTTCAAGAAGGATTTGATACTGCGGATTTAAATTCTTTGCTGCGTTGATAGTTAAAAAATATGCGAGCGTTAGTATTTAAAAAGGTGAATACGAAGAGGACAGTTGAAGGTGTAGCAAATAAAAACAGCGCAGTTTTCCAATTTTGTTTTCCGTCGAATTAAATATTATGTAAGGATTCAAACTCTCTCTTACGTGTTTCTGTAGTTTAAGTTTCTAACTGCTACAAATTATTATTTCTTCAATATTTCTTTTATTATTTATTGAACTTCAAATTAAAATCCAGACAGTTTATGGCGCAAAAATTAAAGATTTGGTTTATTTGAGGAGAAACAATACTTTTACTGTACACTATATTTAGTTGGCTAGCTAACTTTTTTACTCTAAAATAAAAGCTAGAAAGAACTGAAGTGGTGTAACAAAGTCTCAAAGTGTTGTGTAATGACAGATGTTGTAAGTGAACTTTTGTCAAGATTTGTCTTTAAAATTAGTAAAAAATTGCTTGATAACAAAATCACAAATCATTTATCTGGGTTACTAAATTTTTAAATGTCTTCATCGGCTAAGTAGTAGACAATGATAGGTAATAATAACAACAATAATAAATAATGGCAAATGTTTATTATGTTATTCATCATTTAAAAGTTTACTTTAGTTACTTCATTGTCAATTGTAATGGATTCAACTTTGTGTAAATATTTATGCTACTTATATAACTGTATACTAACATTGCCCATTTACAATACTAAGTATATAACTTCACATTAATACTTTTTTATGGTTAGGATTTATCCGTGCCAAATCAATTTTTATGTATTTGATTTATTGTTTATGTTTAAGGACAATGTATGCATAATCAATGTTTTATTTAGTGTTTTTCAGTGTTTACGGTACTGCAGTTTTTCTATTGCCGATTGATTAATTCTCAAAATGACATGAAGCTGAATTTACTGTCATTGCTGTATCTGGAGCAAAAATGGAGCAAAATCAGTATCGTGAGACAAACAAATTGTGGGCGATAGGAGACGTTTTTTCATTTTCGTCTACAGAAACTTGACTTTGATAAAACTGTCAGTGAATTCAGTGAAACTGTTCGTAATAGTTAGAAAAACAGCATGCCCAAAGATTAAAAATGTTTTGTGCTTAACCAGTTCGAAAAGTAAATTGGAATGGACTCGTACCCAATAATTAATGTGACGAAAAGTAGTGGAAGTGGCGGACGCCCTGGGTCCTCAGCTACCACTTCGTATATCTCATCGTCTTCTTCGAGTTTGGGAGCTAATAGCCTAAACGGAGGCAAGAGAGACCAAATGGGCTTCCGAAATCTACCTGGTCTCCCTAGCTCGACCCTGAACACCGTTAAATTGCACCACAATAGACATCGACACAACAATGTTGTAGAGGGGATTGATCATCAGTTGTCACCTCACCCAGTACGACGTAGAATGGACCATGATGACGACGAGCAAAATTCGTTGGTAACATCTTCATCATCAGCGGTAACACCGACACGGGATTCGTCCTGTTGGAGCGACAGGGAGGTGGAAAATGATCATGATGATATTTCCGACGAGACGGATGAGACAGAAGGGGAAACTGATGATCAAATTAATTTTCGTCCAAATTCCACTGTCCATGGTGCTCATAGTCTTTCCAATTCCCCCATGGCCAGTAACAGAGGTTAGTCGACCTTAAAAATTGTAAAAAGATTACATAAAATCATTTTATTAGCACTTAAAATTCAATTTATGTAAATATTTACCTCAAGTAAGTGTTAAGTAGATTGAATTTGTAGTTGAAATAATTTAAAACTAATCTAATTGTGATAGTTTTTATTTTTATGAATTATGACGCATTTCTTTAAAATTCTAAGAGTATTTTTATCAGCTTTTAAAATTGTTTTCTGTTTGTAAATGAATTTCAGCAGGTGAAGACCTAGACGAGGAGTGTGATATGGAAGAAGAAGATGTAAGCGATGCGAGTGTTTGTGAGCCATCAGAAGTTGTGGTCGAGAATTTTGACCATACTGCCGTATCCAATACTTGCACCCTAGACGGAGATGAACAGTGTCAAGATAAAGGATACAATGATCAGTATGGATGGCAAGATTTGGCGATGGCCCCTTATGCGTCAAATGAACATGATTCGGTAGGCATTATACATATATACACGGCCTCAATACATCAAATAAAGCTATGTAAAGGGTTTTAGCATACAAAAAGCTTTTCACAATTTTCTGTTTTTCATTGAACTCAAAATGATAAATATTTTAATTTTCATTAAAGAGCTTTAAACATAAAAATTACAAAAATTTCCTTTAAAAATTTTGGAAGGCCTTTTGACCAGTCTAATAATTATTAGACTGATCTAAATTTTGTTATTACTTGTATTACTTGTATTACTTGTCTAACTTATTGCTAGAATTTTGTTACTATTAGGAAAATTTTAATTATTTTATTATAATTTGTCAATGTCTAATGATATTGTTGATATTTAGGTGAACATTCCAGTAACAAACTTGCTAGATATTCAATCAGAGGCTATGCATGCGTCTCCAACTAACCAAGATAAAGAAAGACTGGGACTTTCAGTGGAAGAAGTCAGTAGCGATTCAAGTAGCTCCGATGGAAGTGATGAAGAGAGAAGTGAAGGAGAAGCACCCGACGAAAATCCCGAATCCCGTTGTCCTACTCCGGGTTTTGAGACTCCAGGACAAGACAACATACAGCTGGATGCTAACTTGTCGGAAGTGTCCAATAGCGGAGTGGATGATCCGGATGAAACAAATAAAATCCTGGACAGCTATTCTGACCAGGAACCACATAACATGCCACCTGTATTTTTTGAAGATATCAGCAATAATTTTACAGAACAGCGTCAGACAAACTGCGCCAGAAATCTATTAAATCATTTACCGCTGCCTTCTGAGGAAGAAAATTGTAATAATTATTCTCATCCAGACTCTCATCGATTTTTACCTAAGAACTGGATAATATCAGGTAATTTATTTATTTAATTCAGCTTTAGGAAATGTTTACTCTGATTGATTAATTAACCTGCTTGTTATAGACACCTGTGTGTCTTCTTAAATATTATCTGATTTAAATATTAAATTATAATTTAAAAAATGCAATTCTTTCCTTCATGCAATTGGACTATAGAATAAAAGTAATAACGGTTATGAACAAGCAAAGACATGAATATTATTGTTCAAATTCTTAGATAACAACGATGTACAAGATGAACCAGAAGTTATGCCAGGACTCAAGAGTCACGAGGTCGAAGAGTATGCTTGTGATACTGTCCAGGTCACCGTCGGTTCAACAATGCACTCTCCTATCAGCAATGACTATACATCTGTATCACGGCATTTTGCAGATCCGGATAAGCTGCCAGAGCTGGAAGTGGGGGACCTGGATCAAGAGCATGAATTATGCCCTTCACATTTTAAACGTAAGTGCACCTCAATTAAATATGTACCTGATGACAAAATAGTCAAATTCCGTGTTTGTAGCGGATTAAAATTAGTGAATTTTTTCCCTTTAAAGTAGTTTGTCCTTTTATTCAATTTATTCGCAACCAGGTTTGTTTTGATTTTAAATAGCCACTACTCTTCATACGGCTTTGTGCCGGGTTGACAAAAACGATTAGATAGACGTATCATGTGACAAAAGCAAACGGCTGACAATAATTATTTTTGCAAACACCAAAGACATCATGAGCACTCTTTTCATTTATGTTTCATTTCCCGCTCAAATAGATTTTCATTAAAAATGCTTTTCTATTGTGATAAAAAACAATGCAAAATAGTGGATTTTATATATTTTTGTGGTTTTTTAAAATTAATACAAAAAATTTAATGGAATAGGTAACTTAAAAAATTATTTTTTCCTAAATTTCAAGTCGACAAATTCAATAAATTCTTTATAAAGCCCAAATTAAATTTGTTTGTTGTTAGTTATTAGTAAAGTAATTGCCAATAACTTATAAATAAACACTTTTCAGACACACCAGGAACTTATTTTTAAATTCAAGTTTACTGTTTTTAAACTGTATCGTAAATTGTAATCAGAAATGAAGTAAACGACCAGTCATTGAATTTTAATGTAGTACATAAATAAGCAGCCATTATTCGTTTGTTGTGTGATAAATATTTAAAAATATAAACAGTCATTTCAAGTAGATAGTAGCAAGTTTGATTCTACTTGAATATATTTACTTTCTTCTTTCAAAATAGGAATTTCTTTATAATTAGAGAGACTCAAGGTAGAGGCACTATACATCAAGGCCGTATCTAGAACTCAGTTTCAGGAGGGGCAAGGCGAAATACATTTCATTAAAATATTTTCCAAAGCTGCAATTCGCGCGTAGCGGGGAAAAAGTTTGGCCCCATTAAACTCGCGTACAGACGAAGAGCCCCGCCAAAGGGATAATCGTAAACCTTGTCGCCCCATCTAGACCTGTGCACCCAGCCAATTAATTTCTGCAGGTTTTTTCATTGTGAGATCTTCCATTGAGTACAGAGCGGGAGCGTACTATATATTGCATTCAATGCAGTATATTGATTTGGCGCCTAAGATTCTGGTTCAGAATAGAAGTTGCAAAAATCTTCAAAGCACATTCCGCTTCTCTCACTACCTCTTCAAGGCACTGACCATAGGACTGCTTAGCTTTCGTAGCAATATATAATTTATTCTTTTCAGAAGTTGAAAAGGAAGTTGAATCCGAAATGGTGAAGGACGCCGACAAAAAAATTCATAGTTCCCCAGAGGGGCATTCCAGAAAGCGAAGGGCCGAATCTCCTCAAGTGGAATCACCAGAGAAAAAACTGAAAAACAGTGATAAGTCACTTTTAAATATGAGGTGAATTAACAAATACACGTGAATTTTGTATTGCGGCATTTTATTATTTCCTAATAAAATACTTTTTAATCCTATATATTAATAATTCAAGTATTTTTAAATGAATTTTTTTTTGTGATGCTTATTTTTGAGATATAATAATATTTAAAGCTAAATAAGTATCTTTCTAAGTTTTCTTGAATTCTGTGTTTGGTATTAACACCTTGAGCATGTCAATATGATGTTAATACATAGATTAAATTACGAAGCAAATGTTGGGAATTAATTAAATAACATTTGTGTCTAATAATGATAATAAAATGAAATTTCAGCTCTCCGAAATCCAAAAACAGCGATTTGAAAGATAGCAGTATCCCAAAAACGGAGTCTGTCCCTTTTGATAGACTTCGGCGTCCTCCAAATTTTTCCACTTTGAAAGCAAAAATAAAACACAGCTCGAAGTCGTCGCGCTCTCCAAAGTTTCCATTCGAGAGTCTCCTCAATGGCTTGAAATACAAAAAGTATTTTAGAATAGAAGTGCATCCAAACGGGGGAGCATTGGTACTCCATGCCTACCAAGACGAAATCGATGCTTTATCAGAAGAGGAAACCAAAAAATTTGCTGAGGAGTTTTTAAAGGTATTTTTCGGATAGTTTATCGGTTGTATCTAAATTTTTCTGTTTTATCTTCAAATGTAAACATATTATTTTGATATTCCAGCTGGTATTCAGTGAGGACAGCAAGGAAACTGCAAATTTCGTCATGGGGATAGTTCATGAGGGAGGAAGATATTTGCCAGACTTGTTAGACTACATGACAGACCAGCATCCTACGTTAACAGTTAAAGCTATGGATTTAAAAATCCAATCGGATATCACCACAACCACGATGGAAAACTATAGTCAGAATGTAAGTTTTTACAATGCACTTTTCAAACAATTACTTGAAATGAGTGAGCTAATAAATCATTTTTTGCAGGTTTACGCCCATTACTCAAGCGGAACATTCCGTTTTGGTCCACTCAATCAGCTGAGTTTAGTCGGAACTGCTAATGAAGAGTCTGGTGGCTACTTCCCACATTTTTTGGAGAAATTGGAACAGAGTCCGTTTTTAAAAATGGTAAAGGAGCATTTTACTAATACTTAAATTAAACTTTTGAATTCATGATTGCTCGTTTCAAGACTCAAAAAGTTATTTGTCACCGTTACAAGAAATAATATTAATTAAGTCAAAGATAACAAATATGCATATGTAGGAAAAATGTATTTAATTTTTTGTAACACTGTTTAAAAAAATTAGACGGTTTATACAATGAATTTTCTTTTGTTTCACCCGTTTCACAGTTTTTATTTACAACTTCACAATATTTTGCTTGAAGATACGATTTGTTTACATTTTCCGTAAATTCTGGGCCCTGTAGTTAAATGACTTTAATCATAGTTTTTTGACTTTCAGCAAATGATAAATGTAGTAAGAATACAATACATTTACTTTTTAATGAGTTAACTAAACATAACGTTCTTAGGTAATGCCTTGGGGGTCATTGTCTACATTGGACGGGGCAAGACCTGAAATATCCGACGATGGCCCTATTCTTTGGATAAGACCTGGTGAGCAGCTGATACCTACGGGAGACAAAGATACCCGGTCGCCTAGAAAGCAAAGGTAATTAAAATAAATATTTGGCAATTACCTATCTGGTTTGTTTTGGTTAAAAGGCTAATGCTTGGTGTTGTGGTTTTAGGGGAGGAGGTTTGAACAACGAATTGAAAAACCTGCTGTTCAGACCCCGAATATCCGATGTTAGAGAAGTAATGTTCGAAGATCGTACAAAAGCTCATGCAGACCACGTGGAACATTATCCTCACAGAGTAACATCAGCAGCTGTCGGTAAGAATTTTTAGAAAAAGTTAAAGACTTAATTTTGAAACAGTAAACTACAGATTAGCATATGTGCATACATAAAACATATAACACTACGAGTAAAGCCTGATTACGTTTATTGACGCTGACACATATACGCCGCTAAATTTGTGTTAATTTTTTTTCTGTGCAGGTGTTTTGAAAGCTGTTCACTGCGGTCAGCCTTACACGTCCAATAGGATCACAAAAGATGTTGTGGCATTTCATGCAGGGGACTTCAATGAATTGGTGGCTAAACTTCAGCTTGATCTTTACGAACCTCCTGCCTCTCAGGTAATATTTTTTCTAAGTTTGAGAAATGCTTATTTATATTATTTTACATAGTTTGTATTTTCGAATAAGCGTTTTCTGATACACGAGTTAGCTACAGAACTCCTTGGAATTGTTTTATGACTGTGTTTGACTAATAATTTATTTTTGGTGCAGTGTGTCCAGTGGATTGAGGATGCAAAACTGAACCAGCTGCGTAGAGATGGAATTCGCTATTCTCGAATCAGTCTTTGTGACAATGACATCTATTTCTTACCTAGAAACATTATCCATCAGTTCCGAACAGTAACGGCTGTTACAAGCATAGGTATGTAATAATTAATTGTATGGCTTCCTTGTGTTTAGAGGCTGGAGGTATGATTCGATTAAATATCTGAACTATGTATGCTAATAAATGTATTATTGTTTAGCATGGCATGTTCGCCTTCGTCAATATTATCCAAATTGGATGCCGATCCTGCATCCAGAAGTTACAACAGGAGAAACGACGGAAAGTCCATCTAAGAAAGTGCGGCAAGAGTCTTCAAGTAAAAGTGAGCACAGTAAATCAAGTCATAAGAGTTCAAAAGACCGATCGATCTCAATATCCTCAGTAAAAAAGGAGCCGAAAGTGCACTACGACGACAAAAAGCATGAGCATAGTAGTCACAGCCGAAAAGATTCGGAGAAGCACTCCTCGTCAAGTAAATCCAAAAGCCGGGACAAAGAGCGTAGCGACGACAAAGAGAAGTCGAAGGATCGCAGCCGGAGTGATAGCAAGTCAAAAAGACGGGAGCACCGACGAGATGATTCTCGCAGACACAAAGATAAAAAGCACCACCGGCACAGAAGTGAAGATCGCCACAGGAGCAGCAGCAAGCGGGAAGCTCAGCCTCAGGAGGGAAGTGACAAAGACTGCAGTTACCCGGTGTCAGCCAGCAGCATCACGAAAGAGGTGGAAGTAGAAAGTGAGCAGCCCGAGTGTCCTGTCAAATCAGTCGAGCCAAATGTCGAGGTAAAGGTCGAGTCACAGGAGGACGTTGCAATAGAACCCGCCGTGGACGTACCACTAGAGCCACCGACGGTTGCCCCAATTGAGCCAAAGATTGAAGAGGTTAAATCTGAGGTGAGCAGCGGGAAGCCTGAGAAGCCGGAGAGTAAAAGTCGGGAGCGGGAACGCAGTCGCGACCATCGGGACAAACATAAGTCATCCTCGTCCTCTCACCGAGACAAGCACCGGGATCATCGGGACAAAGGCAGATCTCATGGACACAGCTCCAGAGACAAACACGGGGATCGTAATCGCGACAAGGAGCGCTCAAAGCACCGAGACAAACACCGCGACAAGGACGGCGGGAGCAGTTCTAAGACGCCCAAAAGCACCAGCTCTGACAATCCCACTGTGCAAGAGGCGGGCGAGCAGCAGGGGACGTCAAAGTCCCACTTGAAACACTCGAGCACGGACAATGCCAGTACAGGTGACAAAATTTCACCCGGATCTCAGTCTTTTTCGGAAAGAAATAAAGTTTCGAAAGCAAAGCCACCAGAGGAGACTGTGGGCGAGAACGAAATTTTACTGAAGACGAAAGAGGGGAAAGGAACTCGGAAGGTAGCGACGGCCACAGGTCCGGCGGACTTGTTATCGAAAATTTTAGCTAACATGAACAGCACGATAGGCAAGCCAAAGGAGGACTCAAGCTCCGGTCTTTTCTATCGCTAGTTACTGGTGAGCAACAGATTTCGTGTACTTTATGAAGGTACTTACTACAATATGTATAAGTGAGATATTATTACCTAATGCTAAGTATAATAGTTAATTTGGGTCCTACAAAGCAATCATAGAATAATTTATATTACATCAGGTGCAGAGAAACGGCTAATCCGTTTTCCACAAATGCTCTCTACTAAATATATCACAATTGAATGCACAGGCAAAGGTCAAGCATTATTGTTAGCATTGCATTTGGTTTCGGCTCTTGATTTCATTTCACCGTATTGTGATTGGCACTGCTGAAAAGTGGAGCTCAGTAAAAGCAAAAACCCTAGCCCTGTTTTCAGAGGAGTATTTATTTGCCAATTTTTTAAGTAAAAGGAGCTGACTAAATTTCTGCCATTAGTGAGTTACACAATTTGAAAACTAACAATAGGTAGTTGTTCGTTTTTTAAGATCTCCTTGTAAAGTTACTACAAATCTTCTGTATACATTTTATATACATTTGAAGATATAAGAAGGCTATAAACATTATGAAATAATAACATTAAAGCATTCGTTTTAAGTTAGAAGCAATTTTTGTAGTGTCGGGATAGCGATAGGAATTTAGTGCCTAAATGAATAGACTAACACTAAGATGTTGATAAATACATTCAAAATGCAGCAGAATATGCTATTTTAAATATATGCATAAATTATTAAATTTTTTTTGAATGCAAATGGATTTTCAGTTTTAGCTTGTGTAGGTTTGAGAATGTCATGCAAGGATATGACTCACCGGTGCGACTGTAAAAGATTTAGGTCAAAGCTACGATTACGTACGTACAAATATTTGAACTGAGTGGTTATTTAGAAAAAAAGCTTTAAGAAACTCCCAATGGCCTGTAAGTAGCGAAAAATTGTCACGAAACTTTTGCCCGAGCCCAAGAACAAAAGAGACATGCAATTGTGTCGGCTCCAGAAATGTACCACTTTTGTTGTGCCTTATTTCATATTCACTCCATTTTTTTCTGTAATTATTCTAGCACCAATCAGGCCTCCTTTGGATGTCATAGCCTCTCATTACGTCTGGGCTAATCTTTCCTTTCTACAGTTGAAATATGTAACCTGTTTCTAATATTTTTCTGTGAATCTTATGTACATCTACACTACATCTGCACTAAGTAGTGTCGAGTTCTAGTTACCTATCTACAGTTGAATTTTATAACTTTAATATGGCATTAGCTTTTTACATTTGTCTATCTCTAAGTATATATTTTCTTGCTATAGAAATGGTATTAATGTTATTTAAATGGGTACTTTTAGTAGTAAAGTGCTTGTATTAAAAGTATTATTGCAATATTATGGAATTATATTCTGTCATGGAAATATTTGATGTTAGAAGTAGAAACGTAGTTTATGACTTGTAAAGTACAGGGCATGCAATAATAATTCTATGTGTTTAATTATGAGTAATAAATCATTTCGGTACAGCTGTATAAAATTGTTAAAATTTCATATGGAGTAAAGAACAAGAAGTGTAATGCTGCATGTTTTTAATGACTCTGTAGTGCATTCTAGTAAATGCAATATTTTGTTAATTATTGTCAAATTATTATGGTATGAAACTTGGAATTTGTTGGATTTAAAGGAGTAATGTAAGCGTAATAAATTCTTATTACTTACTTAATTAATACTTGGTAATTTGGTACACTATGTATAAGGAACTTCAAATTTCCTATCAAATTAGGGCATTTGGTGAATTATGTTTATTTGTACTATTACATAATAGTAAGGAGAGGAACTCTTAAGTAGAAAAAAGGAGTGTACGTTGGTACAATGAAAGGAGAAGTGGACTAGGGAATTCAGACTGTAGAGTCTTTATTCGAAACATTTCTCATTCTCAACA
Source organism: Tomocerus minor (assembly GCA_009936455.2). Lineage (NCBI taxonomy): Eukaryota > Metazoa > Arthropoda > Collembola > Entomobryomorpha > Tomoceridae > Tomocerus > Tomocerus minor. The sequence continues at coordinate 17,116 of JAAAYG020000894.1, forward strand.
GCTCGTCACTGTCATATGTAGTAAAAATAATTAGCAGGGCCATAGGTTAGCACAAGTATATTATTATTATGATTTCTGAAATATTATTTATTAGACATTGTTACTGTAAAAGTAGTTTAACGTTATTAGATGATGATAATGATGTGTCTGTAAACCTTACTAAAGTATAAATATGTATAAGGTGGTAGTAGTAAAGTCACATATTCTTATTACTGATAGTATTATTAATTGTACATATATGTTATGGTTCTTGTCATTAACTTTTGGAGATCATGTATCTGGATCTATCTGTAGGTAGTTTTATTTGTTTTGGCTTTGATTTGCTTTACTTCTGCTTCGTAACCTTATTATGATCTAATGTAAATCATGTAAATTATCACTTGCCAAAATCTAATTTACATTAGTTGTGTGTTTCACGGATTTTATCTCGAACTAATGATGAGTGAACAAATATTTAAATCAATCGAATATTTTAGATGTAGCCTTTATAATAGTTGAGATATCTGTCTACAAAAATACAACCTGAACATAGTCATAATTTACAATCACAAGAAAAACTAAAGGGGGAGGTCGCACACATCAATATACACATACCTAGCTAATATAACAGTACGTTCCAGAAATACATGCTCTAAAATGTTTACACAACAACATCGTATATTGATTTAGGAAACCATTGGCAATTTTTCAATACCCAACAACTGTTTGTAGACAAGACCGGCCCTAATTGAAAATAAATAACTCTAATATCTAATCTAAACTGATTTAGGATTCAAGTACAGAAATTAATTTGTGGGTGACCGTACCTAATTGTTAAGTGTCTTGTCATAAGTCTTATTTTAAAGTGCATGTGAGAATATTAATAAAAATTATTAATCCTGTATTCTAAACAAAAATATATCATTTTAGACAGACACTCTATAAATAAAATTACGCGTTACTAACTGAAACGAAAATTGAATGCATAGCCTAATTATTTTTTTCGGAAATTGACATTTCTGCTTCTCACCAGTAGACTAATCTAATCATAGTGTCTTTAAAGGGAATTTAGGAAAATGTTATAAATGCGATATTTTTGGTTAAATGAAGACTGCACATCTGTGAATCATTCAAAACGGGCTTTCTAACAATTAGTAAATAATTTTCCCTAGATCCCCAATCTTCCAATACAATCTTTTCATATAAAATAATGTTCACTTAATGTTCCTATTTGGAATTTATGAATTTGTCTGATGGCGGACAAAATGAACAGGTGACCAAGAATTAGCAATACCGAGTGGAATGGTAACGTAAGTATTATGTTCATAAAATATTATTTGATAGATCTTTTCTGTCTTAAACTTACATACTACTGCACCTAACAATTCGCGTCTGAATAACAATTTTAATTCTTGAAATCTAGCAGGTCTCTCACTCCTGAATTTTCAGTTACAAACTTTTTCCTAATCCACAAGTTTCATCTGTGGCTGGAAAGACAGACATCATCATTCATAACTAAATTGTAAATACTAAAACCGCTAAGTTTGGCCTATTTGTAAGCAATACAAAAATATAGGTAAGCCAAAAATTCCGGAAGACATATCCTTTCCTAATAGGTATCCCGGGTATTAATGCTATATACCTACCCAAATTAGATAAAATGACCATGAAATGACAGATTTTCTGTAGCTTAATTCTACAATGCCCGCAACAACGTTTGCATATGGAGAGAAAATGAGTTTTCCAGGAAAATAAATTTAAAATGAAATTGAAAATGTTAAACGAAATGTTTCGGTGGTTTTTGTTTCTAATTTTTTGTGGTTTTCACAGTTCATTACTGCGAAACAAATAGGTTGTCTAAAATGACTGACCCATTAACACTGTTGTCTATGCAAAAATATTTTCTAAACTAAAACTAAAGTAGTTTTAACTTGGTTACTCGTGGTTGTTAATTTTCAGCTCATAAATGCAGTAACAAATAAATATTGACATTTAAATGCCGTAGAAATTCGGGATTCTAATATTTGGGTCCCTACTAAGCCAATGAGTCTCATACATTGCAAATATGTTACTAAAACAGTGAATCTGTATTATATGTTATACATCATTCACGCTGTAGTAATACTCTGGAAGTTTAAAGTTTAACTAAACAGTCCTTGAGTATTTTTGTTTGCCATTTAATCAACACTCTAACATTTTCCTCAAAATGGAGAATGCAAATAAAGCCGGAGGTAACAAACGATTCCATTCCATCCATTTATTTTTCAAATTTAGATTTAACGTGTCAAATTAAGGATGTAGGACAAAATCAATAGATAACAAAATAAATAATAGAATCGTACAAGTACGTAAACATCTGCAAGTGCTGTTAAGTGTTTTAATATTCATAAACAGTCCAAATAAGAATTATTTTTTTCTGTTTCCATTCTAAGTTTTACCTTTAACAATTAACCCTTGATCATAATAATTTTTTCCTTTAAATCTTACAGCAAACACTTTCGTTTCTGTATAACTTGACAAGGCAAGATGTGCGTAGTATTCATTTTGTAGCTGAAAATCCAAAACTTCTATTTCTGTAGCCTTTTCAGATGTAAACTGATGTACTTGAACCCATCCTGCGATTCCCTGTTATAAAATTTTATTACGTCCTACAGTTAGTAAACGTGAATTAATGCAAATAGCTAGCATTTTAATCATGAATTGTATACTCACCTGATATTTAAATACCAATATGTTGTCTATCTCTGACGATTTCAAAACGTATAGAACAACTTCATTTGAAACTTGCAAAAGTTGAAAGCGAACTCTTAGAGGATTTGCAATTTCTATTGTCTGGATCTTTTCAAAAATTTTCTTATGTGTAGAGTATCTGATAATTTTCAAATCAGAGAGTTAGTTAAGACAGCCATATATTTCTATTAAGTAATTATTTTCATTTTTCAGTGTACACATACCGGTAAATGTAAACTGCTCCAAAATTTCGGGTGCCTCTCACATAGCCAACAGCAACGGCTAGAAAAGGATGATCATTTGAGGTCCACATCGAATCCAAATGGACTAGGTTTATGATGGGGATGCAACTTTCTTTTATCATTAAACCGCCATCACCATATGTCCAAATATCTATAATGCCTTCAGGCCTTGATTTGTCATCTCTGTCGCCAATAGCGATTATTGTTTTGCGAGAAACAATCATGGAAGTCATCTGCAATTTTATTAAAATTAAAATTAGTGAGCCACAATTATCAAAATAAGAAATGTTACTGTAAATATTGTTACTCTTTAAAACGGAATCCGAAGCAGTATACTACATTCTAAAAAACCGGGGAAGGAATAATCTATTCTCTAATACGTTATTTTATTTCATTAATGAATATTTTCGAGACTTTATTCATTAAAATTCCCTCTTAAAATACTTATTATTATACAAAAAGTATTTGATGCACGAAATAAAATCGTATTAAAAATAACATTATCAATCGAATAAACCTTTAAAAGATTATGTAGGGTCCCGGTTCACCAAGGGAAAAATATTTAGCTGGCGAGTGTGTAGTGTACTAATAAATGCAATTATTTTATTAGTTTTATTAAGAAATATTTAAGGAAGAACTGACATTAAGTTACAAGTGTTACAACGTTTTTAGTCAACTGGTAACACAAAGCAGCCATGCATCCAAGTACAATTTCGATAGAGGGACTTACGGCAGTAGGGTTTTTCATTGATATAGACTGCACGAAGTACATCACGTTGTTGTCGTTGAAACAAAATACGTCAGCATGTGCGTTTCCAATATCAAAGAATTGAATAATGACACAGCTTTTCAGATTGCTTTTTGTGAACAAATAAAAAGGCAAAATTTTTCCGAATTCGTGGCCATAGAATACTTGCGTCACTGCCAGTTTGGATTTTATACGGAGCAATACAAACGCCTTATTCAATTTTCCTGTAAAATACATACATTTTAAGAGATACAAAGAAATTATAACCTTCTGATTCTGTTACGGTTTTTGTTTAACCTGTTTACGCTAAATTTATATTAATTAAGACAATTCTAGTAATGGATTAGACAGCAGTCCTTGTATTGAAATGAATTGAATTTTAAAAATTGTTAATTTAATTATTAGGTCTATCATAACTATTAGAGAATAGAAACAAATATTATGCAGAAAAATATATAAAAAATTATATGTACATCTGTTTTGGTTAAAATCCTGTCTCAAAATGTAATGAACGCTGTATAGTTTTATTATTTCTTTCAAATGGAAAAGCAAATTATTTTAAACTGTACAAGGGAAACTTGACGGCGAGGCTCAAAATTAAATTCACAAAAATCATTTAATTGGGACAAGGATGTCAGTTGTTCGTGATAGTTGAAAGTATACCCCGGTTTCACAAAACCAAGAAAAACCCAAATAAAAAATCATCGCCTATACTTTACTTAAAATGGCAATCACATTTTATAAATGAGAAAATGTTATTAGCTTACCTTCTGCCTTATAAAGTTCGTAATTATTATTTAGTGGCTGCAGAGGCAGATCAATGTGTACAGGTTTATTCTCCATGTCCACACGTTTTGTGGTAATTACAGCAGCGTAGCCGTTTATTTTTACTTCTGCAAAATCAACTATACATCCTTGAACGTGATTTTGAAAGACTTTCCTATCAAAAGGCGAATATGAGTTTTTTAACCAGTTAAAACTCCAATGACTAGTTTCTATAATTGAATGAGGTCTTTTAATCCCAAGACTTAATAACGGAAAACCATCGATGTGAACTACTTTGATGTATACAGAAGGAAAATTTATGTACGACACCAATTCATAATGAGCCATAAAAACTGGTTGATCTAGAAAAGAATATATATCAAATTATACACCAACATTTGCTTCAAGAAGTGTTTCAACAATTTTATTATCAATGTGTCCATACCTGGTGCATAATTTTGCAATTCAGTTATTCTGTTTTGCAATTGAATATATCTATCTTTTAGGGGAACTTTTAGGTGCTGAGGCAAATGAGTAAAAGAGGATATTTCGTGCAAAATTTTAGTCATATTTTCGCCATATATGAGTTTATCATTAGAGATTTTCATTTGGTTGACATAAACGGGTCCAGAAAATTTCTTTGTTCCTGTTAGAACAATTGGGGATGTATCTGACCGATTTCCTTTCATTACCTAAATCCAATCAGTAATTATTACTAGATATAAGTCAATCAATTCAAAAATTTTTAACCAAATAGAAAAATAGAAAGTTACCAAGTTTTTCGCCGATTTGTCAAAATTGTAGCCATTAATAGTGTGTTGCACAATAATTTCTGTTGCATTCATTGTATGTGTATTCGGTCGTCTTGTTCCATCGATAGTCACTACTCCTCGAATAATTTGGTTCCGTCGAGTTGTCAAAAATAATGTATCCTGGCTGTACTTCAAATTGTTAACCTTGCCTTTTACACTATTGTCAAAACAATAAAACACAATAACTAATTGCTATTTAATGTCATTATTATATACATACTTAAAAATATACTCTTTAATATAATAAACAGATAGAAATCTGTTTAAAAATATTTAATGTTACTCTTGTCACTTTTTTATAGCATACCTCATTTCATCAGCGTAGATATTGTCAAAAAACATGGGTCTGCTGAAATTATAATGTTTATGTTTATTAACGGCATGTTGTTTCCAATGCTGCATGTTCACTCCACTTATTTTGGTTCCACCATTTATTTGAGTATTGTTAGCGACGGTAATGTCTCCGAATTTTTTGGGAGATACGAAGTGGTTTTGTCCCCCAATTGTCATAAAATCCGTTTGCAGATTATAGGAATTAATTTTCACACCGTCTCTAATTTTTATTTTATCAGCAGTAAGGGATGAAAATGTCATTGGGCGTCGAATTGTTTGATTTACTCCATTCATCATGACAGTATGAGGATTCATAAATTCATTTATGTTGACCTTGTTGAGCAGGGCTCCATTTTTGAATTCAATATCTCTGCAGGTGAAATTATTTTGGACGACCATTCCACTGTTAAAGTAGACTTCCTCAGTCCATTCATTATTTTTATTCCTCCCAGCATAATATTTTTGTAAATCTTTAAGGTTGATTCCAGATAGGATAGGACCATGGTAGAGGACAATCCCTTTCTGTAGAACTACATTTTCAAATTCAACCTCTCTGTTAATTTCAGTATCTCGATCTATCCACCATACATCACTCAGAAAGTTCTTCCAGTTTTTGGAATTTATTGAATTGATAATTTCTGGCTCATGCTCCAATTCCATATTTCCAGTAACAACCAACTTTTGAGCTTTGTGACTTTCTTTGTTTTGTCCATGGGCAAACTTTGCGATTAAATCTAGTTGTGGACATCCCAATGAATGCGCAACAACATTTCCTTCGACCGTAAACCCATCAAGAAATGTAACTTCTCCCGCAAGAACTTGGACTCCATCATAGTCCGTCAACAAAGTATTTTTCAGCAAATTATGTCCATTAACTAACGCATTCTCTGACAGTCCTATTCCTTTCAAAAATTTCACGCCATTGGAAAATGTTACGGAATGTAATTCACTTGGTTCATTTGTCTTAATGCTGTTGGCATTTAACTGAGCGATATTTATTCCAGAGACTTTGTCATTGCGGACTTGAATATTTTCCACTTTGAGCGTTTTAAATTTTACTGGAGTGCTCACTTCTTGATTGTGGTCATTGAGTAACCAATTTTTTCCCCAGTCTTTATTTGAAATTCCATTCATTAGTCCATTATAAGACAAGTTTTCAATGGATGCGCCCTGTTTGAAAACCACTGTGCCATTTATATGAATAATGCCATTGTTTATCTTCACCAATCCTCGAACCAGTTCCGAAAGATCGTAGTTTTTGATTCGACCATGGGTATTCATGTTTTCCACAGAAAATCCTTTGTCAAATGTGTAAATTCCTCGAATGATTTGAGGTACAGGGCTGTTTTTATACAGAGTATTGTTGATGGCCTTTTCTAAGTCTATTTCATTGTATGATCCCGCAGAGATATTACCAACTGCAAGTCTATCACGTACTTCTACATCTCCCATGAATATGCTCTTCGTACTGATAGTATGATTTCCAGTTGTGAGCATTATGTTTTTGAATGGCACTCCATCAAGAAATATTACGTTTCCATACAAATTATCAATAGTTAACAATCGATTGAACTGAATGTCTCCAACTAAAGTTTGATTTCCACTGTAAGTCAATAAATTCGGAAGGACTGCAATAATATTTTCAGATTTTCCGTGTCTATGATTTAAATCGTATAACTCCGTCACTCGAATATTCTGCAGAAGAGAAAGGTCATTCAGAAACGATTTTGGAGCAGATATTATTTGCACATCTTGAGAAAATCTACGAAGCCATAGGTTTGGATCATAACCGTTGACATTTCCAGAAACATGAGTGTTCCCATTGACCTTGATAGCGTCAAATATTAAATTGCATTGTCCTGGCAATGTCTTAGAGTCCAATCGAGCAATATGTGACAGCGCATGGAGTACATCCTTCTCATTATGAGTACCGACGCCTTTTACAATGATTGCTGGAGCTTCTAATAGTCCTCTGATATCCATCCATCCTTCTATGTGATTATTTTCTAGAAACAGCCGATGAATGTTTGACCACGAAGGAAAGTGTATTCCGTTTATCGTTCCATCTTCAGCATCTACATCTTTTTCGAAGTAAAATGCTTTTATAAATTTTCTGCGAATATGTTGTCTTTTTGAATCTTCGCTTAAAAGAATATCCGGGCGGCCATTGCTGTTTATTCCGTACTCGTTCAATTTTCTATTTCCAAAATATTTAAAAATAAAATAAGTTCTCTTTTGATTGAGCAAAGTATGAAACTCAAATGAAAAAAGGCCACTAATGTAAATTAATTAAAATGTATATTACTGATTAACTTGAAGCTTATGAATTTTTCCACCGCCTGACAGCGTTAACTCTTCAATTTTATAATCTTCGGATTCCTCACGTACATTAACAAAATTTCTTAAGTCGTGATTACCACCTATAACAGAACTACCTGCCGCCATCTCATCGACGATTAACTTTTGGAACTGAGTTTGCTTTCCTAAAAACAAGCAATTAATTACATCTTCATTAATTTTCATAGTTTTCATGTCAAATTTCTAAACATTAATTATTTTATTTGTCTGCAGATATTTCGAATGTTATTTATAATATTATATTCACATTATAAATGTAATTTTAGTATCCAAATGTCCATTTTCTGTAAATACAGTTTTGCCGCAAGAACTCAAAAACAATAAAACTTTTCTATTTGGATTAATTGAAACCTCCACATTTTATGTGACGACGAAAACAATTTATGACTATCTTATAGTATTTGAAGCCCAGTTACGTACCAGTGAAACTCTGACTCGGTTTTCCTTTTCGATATATAGCTCTGTTGGCCAGATCATTTACATTGACGTCTGACAGAATGTTCTCAGTAAAGAGATGCTTCACTGCGACACTTGAAAATTTCTTGTTTCCTGTAATTATGGAGCTTCCAGATATCAGTACAGCATCTCGGAAGTAATAGTTGACGTCCACTCCATTGAGATATTTTGTGTACAAGTATTTTGCGGTTGAGTTTGTCAAAACTATGGGACCTTTTCCGACAAATAATCATAATTAAAAAATTTAGCAAATAATGACAGCTAAAGTTATTATTTATAATAAAGAGAATGTTTTCTTCTCCGTTGACTTTACAGTTGAATTTTTATTTTTTAGGCTACAGGTACAGATACTACGTTCTAATTTTTATGCTGGCCACAATCGTGTTACTTCATCAATAAAATAAAAATGCCAATTATTTCCAAAATGGCCGATTATTTTACAGTTGGCCCAAAACATAAAAGTTGCCAAAGTTGCCATATATATACTAAGCTACTATAAAATCTCAATTTAATCTTTCAAACCGGGTTAAATAAGTTTCTAACCTTATATGGATATCTTTTTTAATAAACTTCTAGATGCTATATTATGATCCTTGCGATGGTATAATACGATGATATAATATATACTGCTTACACTTAAAAATGTCCAATAGTTGTTATGGGTTACAATTATGAGATTTTGTACCTGTGAAGGTTTGATTTCCTTGCTTTAGAAAAAAATTTATATTGTTATCGGTGAAGTGAATGCCATTCAAAGTAGCAAGGACATCGAAACCATTATGTGCTTTGGTTGCTCTCAAAAAGGTATTGTGACCAGTGAATTTTTGAGGAATTCCATGAGATTTAATTGCGTAGTCGAAGATGGGGTGACCGTTGAGATTTGGTATTGCAACAGAATCTACATACCATCAAAATTTCCAAAATATTACCAACATTATAAATTAATTAAAAAATAACCAAAACATCAATATTACAGATACAGATAGAATAAAACTTTTCAACAGGAACGACAGGAAATGTACCTTTCGCAATGATGTGCTCTGCAGAGAATTGGTCAAGAGAATAATTTTTGCTTAGATGAAGTAATTTCGGTAGCATGTCTTGTATTTTGAAATTATTTAAACGAATTATATCAGCCATGTTCGCAGTTAAGTGAGGAAAACGGTAGTCCACATCGAAGAATACAATTTTACCTGGTTTAAATTAGTTGGAGATCTTATTGATTGTAATTTCAATAATAAAGCAACAGATACTAAACTATGAAGCATAATTATTATTTACCTTGAACTGTCTGATTTCTGTTCCTGTATACGACATTGGATAGACTCTTTTCCATCTCTTTCATTTTTCCATGAAGAGTGTCCAACGTGTGAAATTTTTGGTTCATGTCTTTGTAGAAATTTCCACCGTAAGTAAAGTTATTGTATTCAAATGACTGCAAGCATAAATAATGTCAATAAGGATTTTTGCTTTTAACTCATGTAATATCGAATGACTTAAACTAGCAGAAACCGTTTCATATAATATTATAGGAACTATATCCAGTTCTGAAGTAAGGGTAATAATACGGAGGACAAGTAAAGCTAGAATTTTAACGCATTTAAAACTGGTAATTTTCATTTTATTTTATTGACTGCTTCATAAACGAAGTTGATCATAAGGACACAGTAAAAGAAATTCAATGAAAAACAAATCTGTGATTTGCACAATTATATTTTTTGACAATATTCCTTAACCACGTCACTAGAACACAAAATATTACCATCCACTAAGTTTGCTACAGTTGCATTTACTAAGGATTTGAATCAGTTTGCCTTTTTAATAATGCACAAAAACAGCTCCAACATAAAGATTCAGTATTTTTGAAATAATATTTTTTGTTTTCGAATTAATATTTATTATTCCTTATTACTGCTCACCTTAGAATGAAGAGAATTAGCTCCTACATTTTTAAACTCTAAAGATCCATGTAAATGAATTTTTTCGTCGTTAAATTTAGGGGCCTTCAATAGTTTTTGATAAATATCTGAAATATTTGCCGACACCAAGATCCGTGCTGCGCCGCTGCACCATCCATACAAGTCATCAACCTTTGTCGCAAAATTATTCATCTGATGAAACTCAAATGAATAAAGGCCACTAAAAATTCCAACCTGGGTGCTTGCGATACCTTAGAAATTGAAAATTGAGAAGAAATGCCATTATTGTACGTAGACATAAAAAAGTAAATAACCATATCGATACTGTAGGTACTGTATTATACGTCAATTACAACTAGAACAGTAATTTTGCCTTCCTCTTAAAAGGCGAAAATAAATATCACTCATTCATAAGTACCAATTTGTGGAAACATTTTTATTCCAAATAACTGCCATTGATTGACGTCTATTTCTGAACTCAACACTTAATTAAAAAATAAATAATTTAAGCTTACTAAAATGTGGAAGGCTGTTTTTCACAAAACTTCTCAGTTTGATGTTATCGGGGAAAGCTAGGGGATCATCAAAAGTTGTTTGCAATTGCTCCACAAAGTTCCATCCATTGTATTGAAAAAACTTTATCCCGTGCAACTCAACAATACAAAGTAAAAATTTTCTGTACGACTGAAACAAATATTATTCAGAGAAATGTTATCAGTTACTTTATTGAAAACATAGAAAGATTCTCAAAAAAATGCTAGAAAAATAGTAAGTTAAGGTTGACATCTTATAACTTATTAGGACATACGGCTAAAGGTAAGAACTGCAAAGCTCCATTCGTCTTTATAGTTTGGAATGGCACAAATCTATCGCCAGAAAATTTGTAAATTACTGATCGCAGTCTAAATTCACATTTCCCATCGAGATCTAATGTTGGATTAATTTTTAAAAAATCAGTTTTATAATAAAATTGCAAAAGGGATAAATATTTTATAGCATGAAGTGCCTTCTCACCTCTTCTGCAATAATTGGCAATTGCTAAAAAGTGTTCAGTGGCCAAGCCATTGCTAAGACGAAAGTATTTAATATCTTTAGCACCATAAGTCAGAATCCTTTGAAATGGCACGTAATTAGACTCCCTGTGGTTATATTTAAATATTTCAGAATATATTGTAGTCGATTCTGTGGCAAAAGAAACACCATTGTCAATCAAATATCCAACAAAGCACATATAATAAGTGTAATACATGCAGGAATAATTATATTTAAAAAAAACAAGTAAATTCACTAGTATCATCTTGGTAATTTGCAACGGCAAGGTAATCATTATCAAAAATGTTAAAATGTTCAAGAGATTGAGGGTTGTTTGCAGGAATGGAAAATACGTAGTCCAAATATCCTCCTTGCCAATGGTAGCATGAAATGTGGACGTTGTTCCGGATTAAACCTTTACTATTCACTCGATATTGTGGAAGGACAGCCATATACATTGTGTTGGCTTCTTCCCCGGAACCCTTCCTAAATATTTGAAGCGATAAGTAAATTATGTAGATAAATCATAAAGGTATTCATACAGCAGCGTGTATGTATTAAAGTGGCATACCAAAACAGAGCCTTTTTAGCATAAGACGTGTCAATTGTTTGTTCCTTGTAGACATTGTTAGTGGCGATATCGAAACGGTAAACGTGGGAACCAACATCCAAAGGATCTTGACCAACATTGAAACTGTAATTGCCTTCCACAGGTATGAAATACCATTGGTTATTAATTCTAGTGACTTCGACTGTAGTGGCACTAGGAGTTTTGATCTGCTTTAATTGCCTCACTTTGAAATCCTAGACGTAGGCATAATTATTAATATTACGATAGGAAACTCCTTTCATGTATCAAGTTTGGCAGACATATATTGCCATAATTTTTATAGTTAAATGAGATTAGTACACACTTTTTCCAAAAAATAGATGAAGGTGTAAATTCCATTCTCTGTCTCTTGCACTGTGAATAAAAATTGGCCATGCTTCCCCATATCTACTACATTTATATCCAGCATACCACGAGAACTAAAAATGTCTTTATCTACTCGAAAGACTTTGTTAATGACAAATGGATCATCTAAAGGATAATTACAATGATATTTTTTACTGTTTTATGACCAATTTATTACCATGTAATCGAAACTCTGGCATCGTCTAAAAATTCCTTAAGATTCCTTACCCGATGTAAAACCAGCAGAAATATTTCTTTTTTCTCTCACGGACACTAAAGTGTCTGCGGTAATTGTGTCCCTTTTTCGCCGAGCATTGCGTTGGCCGTTAAAAATATCCTCTTGGTAACTATTACTTGATGTTTCATTATGAGTATTAATGTTGTGAGCATTTTCAATTTGTATTCGAAAGTCTTTTAATTCCCTTCGAATTTTTTGTTTAATGATGGCAATGGTATTAGTCAGTTCTGAAATATTATGCAGTAGGAAGAAGTCAGTAGTAAACATTTTGCCCGAATTCAACATTAGCATAAAATATATCAGTAAAAATACGCAAAGTTCTTACCGTTGCTGTTTGTAACTAACCGTTCCTTGAGAATATTTTGTACAGCTTTTGTTAATTTTGACTCCTCTTTTGTAATGCTGCCATCAATGTTTAACAAATTAGGAGTTTCGACACGAAAATCAATGTTAGCACTACAAACAGAAAATATGACAACAAAGCAAGCTAATAGTGCTCCAACCCACAAATAATTTGCAGAAACTACTTGACCTTTAAAAAATCTTTTCTCTGCAGCAACTGACATTGTGAATTTAAGATGTAACAGTAAAAAACAAAAAATAAATAAAATAAAAATATAACTGAAAATAAATGGAATGCTAATGCAACTGTTGCTTCCCAGCTAAATAATTTGTACGTAAAAAATGTACTTCTATACCTTACATCCCTAGACCCAACTGATTACAGGCCGTTCACTTTTCTCTAACGGACTTAAGGTGCCATAGCAAATGACACCTACTACACGTGTTCCTTAATTTGGGAATTATCCAGCTAGGTATGTAAACAGTATGCAAGTTCTATCTATACATGTAGATATCCAGCAAACATTCATATCTTTATTAACAGGATGTAATTAACAATGCATTCTTTTAGGCCTTAGAAATTGACAAATCTCCCTTATGAAAATGCGTTGTAATGACATGATGGCCTTTCATTGGATGTGAACTTCAATATAAACAGTGCAGGTGAGTATTATAATTTATATCATAAAACCTCCAGGGCGATATAAAATACATGTTAAATAAGCAGTCATTTATCTGAAAACTTCTGCGCCATAAATAACAGAAATTGAGGGATATATTCGTACATTTGTAAAATTATACGACCATAACGCTGGATAGGAGATAATGATAACAAGGAAATGAGGAGTTTCAACAGTGCCTTCTTGATGCGATAAGACAAATTGAAAAGCTTTTATTATCATGTATTTATACACCTATTATCACATTAGCATTAGCGTATTCCTTTCAATGCAATGCAAATACCTTTTTATCTGCTAGATGCTTAGTGCACAAACATACGCGGACAAATGAACTTATATGACCTAGGTCACTACATTTTGAGAAATCTGAGTAACAATTAGTGGGTCTCTGACGATTTAATAAACATAAGAATGCTATGTTAATAAGTTTGCTTAATGTTCTAGATTCTCCAGTTAAATTAACTTCGAACGTTTGAGCTAAAGAAACCAACACTTGTTGAATGAAAATTCCATTCGGAATTACCATTGTTAACAGAAAAAATGAGTTTAATTTGATAGAAAATATACTTTCCTCATTCAGTGTGTATCAGTAGTATGTGGCAATTTTTGTGGCCTGGGCACATCTTTACCAAATAGAGTGGGCCCTCTGATAGCAGAACAGAAAGAACAAGTAGGTATCAGTGTTGTCAGTGCATTATCTTTTACAGAAAAATTAACTTTGTTTGCAATTTCTTGCTTCCCAGTTTTGTTAATTAGAATCATTCTTATGGCTGCCCCTGGGCGTAAAATTAAATATTTCGTAACTCTTACTATATTGAATCAAGCACATATAAGGGTGTAACCCCTTAAGGCATGAGTCATCACTTAGATATACACACATTACTTTGTACTCCGGTTTATTACTGCGTGACTTTTACGCAATACAGCCGACGTAGATTAATTTACATGTGGATTTGTCCAAAATTCTGGGGTACGGTTACTCTGGGGTCCTCGTTTATCAGATCAGATGACAGAATGCAAGGACATTCCTCGATAGTCCGTCATTGGACCTACAACTGGATACGACTACAACACTGGAGAGATGAAATATTTTTAATTAATAGTTTTAGATTCTAAATGGAGAAAAAAATCCGTCTCGCAATGTGTGTGTTATTTCATTGGTTGTTAGAACCGTTGAGATTCAGTGACTTATTTTGACACTTGCCTTTTGAGAATGTGCATTACACATCAGAGTGTAGGTAGATGTAAGATACAAAACATTGGGGGTACAGATGCCACCTTAATATGCAATAAAAATGATCACCTGTGTTGTCTGTTGTCCTTATGTGTTTATGGAAATAACAGTTATTCTTAGCGTTAAAATAAAAATGGATTGTGAGGATGAGAGTTTTAAATTTTTATCGGTATATTTATTTAGAGGCTTTAACTTGACTTTGCCACGTACACATTATTAGGTAGTTCCGTCCTGGACTTTTGAGTGATTCTTACCAGAATTGAATTGAACATAGTTGGACAAGTATAAGGATTGTGTATTTGACTGCACTTATACATTCTGCAAGTACCACATAGGAATGTGCGTGTATATAGTAAGGTATATACTTGTTGAAGTTGTCATGTTGAACAATTTATTGTACTACAGTCCAATTTCCAGTTCAAGAGAAAATTGGTGGGCTGCATTACATTATTTTTGATTCCGTCTAACATTTATTACGTAGGTACTAATAGTTGATTGATATATTTACATCCCAACACAACAATCAGATTTCATGAATTACAATAACTAGAATAGGTTACATAACATTATTACGTATATTTACATGTTCACTTGTTGGATTTTAATATGAAGAAATCTCCCAATTGATTTAATCACTCAATTTTTCAATTGCCGACAGAATTCAATTCCTCGTAGCTTAAACTTTTATTTCTACAGTACATTTTGTTTAGTTTTTATCCCACTTTATTTTACACATCTCCTACTGATGACTAGATTATGTACGGGTCTACTTCTATTACATGTTTTATTGACTCCATGGTGCTACAATATACCTACACACGTACACGTCAAATTGGACATCATACTTTGAGACTCACAAGCTACGCAAACATTTATTTTTGTGTATCTAAATTTTCATATGTAATATTACAATGCATTATATTTTTCCACACTCTACATCATAAATACAATCATTACACGCAATTAGAATTCGATTTCAATAAACACTCATTACATTTCGAAGGATCGTGTTTTTTCAGTTCCTTGAATTTGAAAGAAACTATCTAAGTATCTTATTTACTATATTATTTTTCCGTTTATTATATTTATAGATTTGCAATACATCTCCAATCAACAAACAAAATGAGACATCCAAAATCCATTCTTAGAGTAACAGAAATTATTAAATCTACGAAACTTACAATTAGTCAAGTAATAATGTACGCTGTATTTTGTGTTTTATAACTCCATAAATACTTTGATGCTATTCTATCCAGTTTGTCTAGATACTTTTTTGTATTTTATAAGTGAATGCACTCACACACAAGAGCAAATGCTGATTTTTGTGTCATGCGATGAAAGGAGGCTTACTTGGTGTTGGTATCTTGTGGGGAGTTGTGAGTTACCTGATTTCATTTTTTATAACGGAACCAGCAGCATATCATCGTATGTGAGGCAAACACCGTTATTTTTAATATTCTTTCTAATAAGACCAATATTATTTAATTGAGTATTAGTGTTAGTATATTTATTTAATAGAATCTTCGCTTTTTTAAACTCATCTGCAGTAAGATAGTTTTCATGTTTGGTGGAAATGTCATGATCTCTCTCAGAAATTAGTCTAGTCGGTTGGTACTGATGAACCCCAAATGTTATTATTGTTAAAACATACTAGCAAACGCTCAACTTTGTTAGTAACACATTTTTCCTTCTTGAACTGGCTTCGTCAAATTGCTATTGTGTGGCTATTAAAGTTTAGTGTAGTGTTAGCTTTTTATCGGAGAGTTTATATTTTATACTGATGAAAGGAATGTGTATTTCATCAAGTGACTATTGACTCAATTGGATTATAAATCTATGATAGTTTCTCATAAATTTGTAAAGAATAAAAAAATGTTTTATAAATAATGCAAGATATAGTTAAAAGAAATACGAGATAATCATTTCTCTCTTGAAGATAAAAGGAGACCTAGTAAGAAATTACACACGCACTTCGAATATTAACTATGGAAAGGTGTTGGCTAACTAATCTCCACCAGTACATAGAAATACATATAGACATTATATAGTAGGATTTGATTTGAAATGAGGATGAATTTTTGGAATAGAACTCCTAATTACCTTAGGTGGACATTCTTTTGATCTTATTTTAGTGATTACACATATTGTCAATATTGTCACCGAATTTGTAAAATGTTGCTTCAATTCATTTCACATCAGACTACAGATAGTGTAGTTGCACTTGGAATGAACTATTCTGTTGTATAATATTTCTACAGTTCGGTATTTTTAAAAGATTTGTAGATAGTAAACTCTGAGAATTTATAGTAAACTAAAAGAAAGGCAAGATGAATGTATATATACAGACTTAAGCTTCTTGTAACATTGCATTTCATAAATGTTGAATTTTACATAAATTCTGGCATTTTTATTGTCATTATAATAAGTAGTAGCAGACTAATATTTTTTTCAGTATTAATATAAAGAATTAGACTTATATATGCTCAACAATAGAACTATTAAAAATTGCAGCTGCCGTTTTTTATCACGGCTTATGTTTACAATTAAAAATATTTCATTTGAACATAACTTAATAAAAATAGATCACATGTTTAAATTAGCAACAAAGTGAGTGTAGAAGTGCAGTGCTTATAGTTCGTGCAAATATCTGTATCTTGGGACTATATTTTATTCTAAAGAATATCTAGATAGTAATGTGCTTGTGTTTGCTCTATAGTTAGTGCTTGTAATTTTCTATGCATAGCAAGAGAAACTTCCTTGCTTTCATTTCGGTAGGTCAAGTCAGGTCATATGATGTTTGGTTTTTATAGAACTTATTCTCTTTTATACTCAACAAATCATTCGCCACTACATCTAAGACGACTCTATGATCTATCATTCTCACAACATGCTACCCACTACATACCTACGCTAGCTATATATAATTTTATATACTTAGATTGCTTAGATTATAAATAATTTATTCACTTAGAATTAGGACATACATCTTAGAGTAAATAGAATATTATGTACATTTATATATTATAGATGAAGAGTAGAGTAGTAAAGTGCAGCAATTGAGATTGCAGTACAATACATACAATTAGACGCAACTAGCCTAATACAGTGGTCTAATTTACTCTTTATTATTGTCATTAGTCCATGAGGTTTACGCATATCTCATGCATTTTGTGTGAACCTATCCTTAATTAGAAGTGCTTCCTTAATTAATGCACAAACACTCACGTCACTTACAACACAGAGCATGCAATTATTTACAGTTTATGTACAACTTACATCTTAAGGTTCTCTATAGAGGAATTGGGGTGAAACATAACTCAATTACGTAATAGTGAAGGACTTACATCTCTACAACTCTACCGTCATTAATTTTAAATCAAAAAGTCAAATAGCAATTATTAAATCGCCTGCAAATTTATTTAAAATCTCGTCACGCATTTTTAAGTTAACTTCCAATTGGGAAATAAAAGGCAATGAAAATCAAATGATCATCAAACTACGTCGTAAGGAATTTTGACAGGAGTACCAGATTATGACTCTATAGAACCAGTTCCCTAGTAAATTGATTGATTGGACTTATGCAACCAGGATTAATTGGATCCCAATATTAATTGGCTCCACTACAACTATTTAACAGTATTGTATTTTATCTATAGTTAACACACTTGTCTATTATGATTACAATATGTTTTCTGCAAACTCAAACATTTTAAAATCTTCAATTTCAGATGAAACAAATAAAATTGTTACTTTCTGTCAACAATGGCTAATTAAAATATAGATAAACAATAAAGAGTTGCAAAACCCATCAAAACAGATTCACATTAATTTAAATTGTATTTGAAAATTCATTTTATAAATACCAATTAAGCCAATCAAATGTTTTAGATGCATACCTACACAAAACATCTTGGATGTTATGCCTATAGGATAAAGCTACAATATTTCCTGTAGCTCAATTAAAGGAGAAATATTTCTAAAGTGACTTTATCTTGAGACAAATAAAACGAAAGGGATTTTTATTAGCAAATACTGGTTTCAACCATTTGAAATGAAAATAGTAGATGTTTTAAGACAATCTTTAGGGTTTTTGATGGAAATACTGTTATTTGAAATGGGTGAAATTTCAAGATCATATTTTTATGTGTTTTTAAAGATTTTCATTGAATATTAATCTTAATTCAACGTAATCAGAACAGTTCATAAATAAGAGATACAAAGGGGAAGGAAAATTTATTGAAAATTCGTTACATTATGCAATCCCTAAATTAGTATCCCTGTACAATATATACAAAATGTACAATGTTTGTCAATATTGAAACTATATAATATAATATTGCTTTATATAATTATATTACATGATACTACTCGTTGGTAGTCTCCATGTATTTAATTAACCAATTAAGTATTATTGAGAACAGCAGCAGAAGACTGCAGTCGTTCACTTCCAAAATGATCCCTTAGGAAAATATGATAGTGAGACTTCCACAGAACTTCCTTAAATTAGAATCTTACTATCAGTTTTAATACGTCTGCAAGACAGTCATTTGCGCCCAAATCAATATCTATTTATTATTTGCATATTATTATATTGTCTTGTATGCAATCTGTTCTTGACCTGCACCCATTACAATCATTCATACTCATTCATGCAACCACTTCACATTTTTTATCTTAGTTTATCATTTATCTACCTAAAAGAAGCATTTTCTAATAATTATTCCTACTTATTACGAAATGCTAGCGTTGCCTACAGTTAACACATGCAGTAACAAGTGCAAAGCCAAAGCAGGCTAATACATGCAAATAATGAGAAAATATTTGAGCTAAAGTAAAACTACGGCTAACTAAACCAAAACTGTATTATCCAATGTATTAATTACTTTGTAGACTATATACACCGAAATCACACTGCACCTTTCATGACTGTTCATGTGACTTGATTTGACTTGGCGAAAATGGCAATGAGAGAAGAATTCGGACCATAGATTATTATATTTTTGTTAGCTAGATAGATTAGCAGATTTTAATTAACTATCCATCCTTATCAGATTACTGACTAGTTTTATAGAACAAACAGTAAGATGATAGTAAGCCAACATTGTGTTGTTTAAGTGGGAATCTGTATAATTAAGTATTCATTCATGTGCAATTACTAATTGACTTGTTAGTGAATATCTCGTTTAGGTAAATTAATTAAGTTGGTATAGAGTGGCTGTGTGTATGTACACGTGCAATGTGCAATCAATACATGTGAATGAGACAACTGTAAGGCAGGATTTTTTCTACAGAGATATTTTAAGATAGAAATAGAGGATACGTAGATACGTTTTGGATTAAAGCTTAGCGCAGTTTTTTTCACTAATATTGTCGCACGCAAAGTTTGTCAAAAGACATTTTTATTAATTTATTATAGAGGACTATTCTATTATAGCTAAGGAATAAGTTTACTTATAAATATTTAGATTGTGAAGATGCGAAAACAAATAAAAATATTGCAATTAGTATCTTGGCCCTTTTAGAGACAATGTGCGTGTGCATATAAATTCTTGTGCAATTTAATAATCTATCTGGGACAAAATATGTTCTTTTTTTATATTTTTATACAGGATTTTTAATTTTTGATCCTCTAGTATGCTTTTAACAGTCCATGGAGCTAATTAACTCAATTTTCATCGGACAGAAATTTAAGTATAGCGTATTAGTTTAACGCCACCAAATAGTTGCATTCTTTTAAGATGTCATAATGACAAATATATTATGTTGCTAAATAGTTTTAGGTATAGTTTAGAAGAGGGTTATAGTAATTTCAGTAGCGTTTACATTAAATATTGTCTGTAGTTAGTTCCTTGAAAGTTAGCACATGTATTATCGTTTATATTGTCAGAAGTCATTCATTCGTTCAATTTCACTTGCATTGCCAATGCAACAAAAACGAAAGCTTCAAGGTTCATAAGTTGCCAGTAAAATTTTCTTATTATTACGTTTTCCTGTAGGTACTTTTTCTTCAGTAAGCACACAATACTCAAGATAGATCGGTCGTCTGTATCATTATAATGGTGATGAGCAATTACATTAGGGCTACTAATTTTCAGCTTTTAAAGCCTTTCATCAAAGATCATTGAATTGTTCTTACTTTCTCTAATTTATTTAATTACCATAACGAAAAATACTCAAATCCCTACTTATATCTTATGCTAAGCTAAAGCCTTGCGTATTTCTAATCAATCACACTAACTTTCTTTTTTCAACAACTTTCTAACATCTAGCTAGATGTACAGACAACAACATTAACAACAACATGAATTCTAACAAACTATTTAATTATATAAGTAGGCAGCAATTAAGCAGTGCCACTTATACGATTTAGAGAGCTATTTCCCGACATGACACTGAAATATGAATCCAATTATTCAATCAAGTGAATAAGAAACACAAATGTTTAAGGACCGAATAACAAGTAATAGCAAAGCTTTTCATTTTTTAGCACACTATTCTTAATCTCGGCTTTTGGCTTCCCTAATCCAAGGAAACGACATTTTCGGATAAGAAAAGAGTAAGGAGTCCTATGGTCAAGAAAAAGCATGCCAATGGCCTCAATTTTGATAAACCTCTGCCAAATCACTTAGGGAAATGTAAAGTATTGACGCATTGAGTTAATAATAATTAATTCGAGTAACTGAATAGCCGGAACTGTTTTTGAAAGCTGTCAATAAACAATTTTGATAACAGAAAAGTTGATGAATTCAGAATACTCATTCACCACCGACAGTGAACGGGTTTTCCGAAAATCAATCATTTTGCAAAAGAAAATTCATTGAATAAAAGGTAGTAAATCAGGGAAATACAAAACACAACTAAGAACAAATGTAAGAAAACTGTCCTTTGTGAATTTATGAATTGTCTTTCAAATGTTAATAATAAATCTGCAGGAAATTAACTGCTGTAGAGAAAATCTACTTGCATTGTTGTTTTTGTGGATCAGATAGAAAGGCATTGTGAAGACTGTGTTTTGACGGAACAGGCCATTGAATAGTATACAGGTTTCATATTTAACCCGGAAACTGCCGACGTTCCCCGGATTAAATACTGACAACTCTGTCTAGTGAATCAATATCATAAAATTAAACATGGGCTATTCCTTTCAAAGTACAATCTTCTACTGCACACTGGATTCGATGGAGGCTATTATGCGTTTTCACACTTGTAAAGACTGATACCTAAAAAGTGTTGCATGGAATTGAGGGGACGCGAAAGGAATTGTATCTCGGCTATTGCGAAGATCAGACCCTTTTGTGTTTACAGATGTTAACTTATTTGCGAGTCACAATTCCCTGTCAGCGTCAGTCTGTTTTTTATGACAAGAAAGAGGTCACCTGATTTCGTAGCAACTTGGGGCCATATGAAAACAAGTTGCTATGAATTCAATTGGACCAACTTGTTCCCTACTTGTAAGTTGCAGCCTTGCAGCATTAAAATCTCTTTTCTCTCTCTCTGTCTCTGTATCTACGTATGCGTAAGTATTTATCGTGAGTTGTGTGTGTCAATAACTCTGCTATTGCTTGCTCTTCTGCACACTTTTACATTTGTGTTTCATTCCATGGATGTATGCACTTATCCGTGAAACAAATGGAATGGTCACCTGGTGAAAGGACTTCTTAGAGCTAAACTTTTCCTAGAAGAAGGCCGACAATTCCTCTTCTCAGGGAAAGTAAAGTAGCTTAGGACTGTTAAGCTCTAGAGCTCAGGTCAGTGCCGAACAGATGGAAAGTTGAAGTGAAATTCTGAGCTCCACGCTATGAGTCTGTTCTGTCCTTTCAGGTTAAGCACTTGTTCAACTTGATCCAATCGGAATTGACTTATTCTTAACTACCCCTAACTGTTTTTCTTCAAAACTCAATTACCTAAATACGACATACGACTCTTAGATCATTTGTCCGACTCCTGTGGACTCACTCTCTCCACTTTCACAGCATCCACTTTCTAATTCCTACACTCTTGTATCTCTTTAGCTTAAGTAGGATCAACTGTTACGAGAGTATCAGTTGCACAAGAAACGCACTCTACTCTCAATCCACCGATTGTTTTCAACTTTTCAATTCTACTGTTGAACAACTTGTATTTTTATACCCCCACTTTATAATAATCCCTACTACATCCACTTACACACATATATATATATATCTTTTCGATACACATTACATTTAATAACAATTTATTTTCGCCTCGCTTAATAAGCGAAACAAATTCCTGTGGTTAGTATTTCATTAAGAAACGTTATTTTCAAATGTTAGCATTTGAAATCCCAAGTTTAAAACTACCAAAACAGCTCAATAGATAATTTTCTGTTTAATATTTTGCTTTTTTTTGTAATATCAGTAATTTTGCAAGATATTTTCATGTTTATTCTGCAGCAGTAATTTGTAATGTATGTAGTGATGTAACAGTAGCCTTTTTTTCTTAGCAGTTTTTTGGTGTTCTTAGTTATTATCGTATGTACCGTTATACTAGGTTGTAAGACTTACAATATTTGAATATTTCAACGCGGTTCTTTTGCTATTTATTTAGTTTGCATAATGTAATGTAATGTCACGTTCTTTGAGTTCAATTTTTGTTGCTGTTATTTTATTTAGTATATAGGTTTAGTAAATTGACATCGGCAGGTTGAAGTGTGTTTTCCAAACAGAACAGAATCTGTGAAAAATGCAACAGCTGCCTTTACATATTATTTCCTGTCAGTTGGGCATTTTTAGTAGGCAGTGTGATAGAATTCGTTTATATGTATAAATTCAAATCTATTTTCCCTAGTTAAAACTGTAAAAACTAGTTGACTACTCAGTTCTATGTTTAGTTGTAAGTAAATGATATTTAAATGAATGATATATGTTTATAGAGGTGTATGTGATCTCTTTAACTAGTCTAGGTCCTGTTAACTTTACGTATATCTGTTGTAAACACAACAATGACATGTTTATGAATATTTTTTACCCAGTACACATCTACTGAATATTTAGTATTTTTAGTCTAGGTACAATAAATAGCGTATATTTAGGAGACTTCTTCTTTCTGTAATGTTCGCCGTCGTATTTTATGATTCGTCGTTGTTAAAAAAGAGAATATTTCATTGGATTTTGACTAGTAACATTTCATTCTCACTTTTTGCAGCATAAAACTATTCCTCTTACCTCGCGAGTAGGTACATGTATGCATGCATATTCGTTCAGCATGTAAATAGTTACGTTCCCACCAAAGACAATTAATCCTGTACTCTCTAATTGTATCTATTTAATGCTATTCTATTTTTGTGTTGCACCTGAAGGGAAAAGGAAAAAGAGACATCCATACGACAACAAAGGAAACTGGGGTTGCTGGCTGGGGTGACTTGAAATGTGCAGGTGAACTACTTTAACTACATTTATAACTACCTATTAAGCTGGAGTAGTAAAGAGGAGAGGAACTGCATTTAATGTCTCTGTAATCGATGGAAATGGTTGCTTTTATTCGCCAGTAAGTGCAGCACTTACTTGTAAGACATTTCAGTTTCAGCAGAGAAAGTGTTTCTGTCAAACTTTTCGGACTAATAATTTGGACACAGGATAGAGAGGTATGCAGCTTCGCTTCCTTTGCTATGTGATACTTTTGTAAATAGTTTAGGCAAGATTCTCGCGAGTCTTTGCTGTTTTATTGTTAGAGTAGTTAGCTAGAATGAACTGAGGGAGGCTGTCGTTGAGACTCTCAACGGGAGCAAGCACACAGACACACAAAGAGTAATGAAAGAAAATTCATGAGAGTCTTCTGTTCAGTATCCTTTCCATTCCAAGCCTTGCTTCCTACTAGCTGATAGTTATTTAGTACTCACTGTCACATTCGGGTGGATTAAAATCTCCGAAGACATTTAACTCATACAAACTGGCAAAAACCATAAAGAAGATATACCACAACATCAGCATCACTCCGTATTTCTTGTCCAACTTCCAACCGTTATAATGGGTCGCGATCAGTAGGAACGCCACCGTGGACAGAAGAGAAAACGTCGAGTAGGTCAGCCCTGCCCCAAATAAATCAACCATTATCCCCACCAAAAACAACTCATAAATTACGCCACTGAACAAACAGACACTTGCCTTTGCTAATGACCTGGACGGGTTGGCCAGGGTGGACGATGACCGTCGAAAGAAACCATGGCAGTCCCAAGCACACCAAAATGTCAAACACGTTAGAACCGACTGCATTCGAAACAGCCATGTCCCCGAATCCTAAAAACAAAACACAAAGGTAGAAACGCTCCATATTTTCTCATTCCCGTGTCTAAGCAGTACTTCATACTTATCTCTCCCTAATAATTACTTTTCCTATGTATATGAATTTAACGCAACTAAGTGTGATCGCCAAAATGCTAACAGGGTAAAGCAAAGAAATTGCCAAGTGTTTATAAGAATGCAAATTATCTCTCTGTTAGCTTTATCTGTGTGCAGTTGCATTGTTTGTGCACATTCTGTTAATGACTCCGTTGTGATAGGAAAATTAATTGGCAGTCTTGAAGCACGAGTTAGGTAACGGGCAACGGCACAGATTAATCCAACATTGTACTTTCAGCGCCAGACAGAAACTCCGCAACTGAGGACTGCTCAGACAGGAAAACTTTTGAGAATAATAGCTATTTCGCTTTTCATAAAAATGAAAGAATCGAAATAAAAAACTTTTTTGCTTTTACGATCAGAAACCTGAGCTTAGAACGGTGGTTTTTATCCTGTCATTATAAGATCAACAAAAATATATAAAGGACTGACTTCAGTTTTATACTTTTCGATATATTTATACGCAACTTTCTCAGTGCCGTTCACGTTACCACCTGTACGATTAATAACATGAAAAAGTCCAGAAAGTTAAAAAGTTTCCTATTTGTTTCAGGCAAGAAATCATTTTATTGTTTCTTGTTTTCGTAAAACACATTGTTCCGTGCTAAACTATATAATTGTATGGCACAACGGATACTTTACGGATTCGCATCGTGCTTGGTAGTTGTTGTTGACAGTACTTGTGCTACTTTGGCAAGTCGTTGCAAATCTCCAATGTATCGTAGGTTCTCAATTCAACCTGATGCTAAAGAAAATATTTCTTTAAGATTTCAATTGATTTCTTAATTGCAGAAAAATTATTTACTACGGAGTATCATTGGACAATGAATTGTTTAATCATTTGGAAAATGAAAGTCAGCCTTAAAATAGTTAGCTGTTTCTTATGTTTCCAGAATTAAGCGTCAGTGAGGAATGGTAAAGATTGGGGTCAATGTTAAAGGATTTACGGTGTAATTTATGTATTGCAAGGAGAGGCATTTGGAGTGGAGATCCTGGAGAGCGCGTCGAAGGGAGAAGAGTAAAAGCATCTCCTGACAAACCATAAACTGTGAGCCTCACTCGCCTTCTGATTAATGATGAGATTAGTGACATAAAATCTGGGATTAGTGCAGCACCAGATAGAGACATCAAACAAAGTAGAGGAGGGAGTTGGGACATTCGGCTATTATACAATTCTCGGTGAAGATCTGACATGGTAGGAGCTGAGTGGATAAAAGCATCTTGTGAACTTTATCTGTATTTGTAATTGTAATGCCAACGAAACGAGTAAATGGCGTTCACTCCTGATGAAGATGAAATAAACTTTTGGAAGATACCAGCACCTACACAACACTACGTTCTAATTATGTAAAGTGCATCATACAATTCCTGTATGTTCCATTTCCGCTATATAAACACATCGTAAATTAGGCTGCTGCGCATTAGCACCATTTTCCTCACATATTATTCGCATTATATCTCTTAGCTCTCGCATGAAAGTACAAGAACAAAATCCATTGTCTAACACCAAAATAATATTATGGAATTTATCATATGCAATTTCCTGATATAGTTAATATTAAGGCATCACAAACATCCGACCCAGCTTATAGCTTATCTACATTTGAATTTTTGACATTTACATTGAAAAGATGAATTTTTCAAATTGTATCTCCTTTATTGTCAATGTCAATGTCAAAAATTCAAATTTGCCCACAACCTGGTAACTATTACGAACATAAAGGTAACTAATATCAACCGAAGTGTGCAGGGTTGATAAACAGAGACATGTAAATGTATTAAAAGCTTTCAGTTGCATACCTTGTAATTGATTAATAAGAGTTTGACTTGAACGAAGAACTTTTTTTAGACAAAGGCAAGTAAGGAAATGACAACTACTGACCTTCTTTGATGACAGCCAGAGATGAGAGAGCATCCGGGACGCTGACACCAGCTGCCACAAAGGTAAGTCCCATCACAGTATCTGGAATTCCGACTGTAAATCCTATTGACGCACAAGATAAGACGACTGTGACTTATTTTCACTTTTATATGTCCTATAAAGCTATTTTAAGGGTTTTCTATCTCACTCATTCATGTAGACATGAATGCAGGAAGGAAATATAAGTTCGTTTGGGGAGGAATAATCCGTGGTGATGCCGGTGTCTATATATGTACTATCTGCTAGTAATAGCCCTACACAGCCAAGGACGGACGTAGCAATGCGCATTATATCTCATCGCATTGCAAACGGCTCATGCAGAATAGAATATTATTATGTTTATTCACAAGACTACACTCAGGCTCAAGTAGAGGATGTCAAATTCCCTATATCTATATAACCTTTGCACTCGTAGTCACAATCACAATGGCATATAATGATAATGCTGATATAGGTCGTCTGAGAGGAAAGTAGGCACTTCTCTGATTCTATATTCTGGCATATCATTGTTATTATGTGAATGAATGTAGTCAAGGAAGTTAAGGTAGTTCAGTCGTGATCGTGACTGATATAGTAAAGGGCAGTGCAGAATGAAAAATTATATTTTGCTTCTCAAAAAATATGGCTCTAAGGGCATAGTCGACAAAGCTCTGATGTGCAGTTCTTCTTATTCTGCTGTATGGGTAGGCGAGAGTCGACTGAAATCCATCGTTAGCTCCTGTGACAGACATGTGGTTCTGAATACTTATTTCTCTCCCTCTCTCCAACAGCCTCTATTCTACATAGTTTTGAGTATTTCTGCATTTTGTATTGCTATGTTATCGCTAAGTGCATACTTTCACTGTTTTCACACTAAAGTTAGGAAGCCGCATGCCCATGAGAACATCCCACTACTTTCCATACTTCCAAACCACGCTATTTGTTCACAATTCAATTTTTTAACAATATAGTTCTAAGAGGTTTTCAGGGTGTCATATCCGCAGCACTTTGATCCTTATAACGTCTGTGTATAGTACATATCGGTACAAAGAGAGTCCAAGCGACATACGAAGGGGAGGGGTTTTAGAAAATTTAACAAAAATCTACCCAAATAATTCGTCTTTGAAACCCTTAGCGGAGTTTCCTATATAACTGACAGAGTAATGGGCTGAATTGTGAAATTTAAATCAGAATTTAAATGGGTCTTCTTTTGGGGATACACGGAATCTCAATAATTCATACTCTTAAACAATGTTGAAAGTTATGAGTAGAGCAGGATAAAATGGGCCGAAAGGAAAAGATATTTACTTTACTAAAAGGGTTGCTATACCTATAGAGATAAGAATTGGAGTATTAATCCTTAACAATAATAATCCCCGCCTCTAAAAAATTAGAATCAGGTAGCTTTTCGAAATTTGAACGCTTATTCAGACTGTAATGCACCACAAGACCTTAAAGAAGTTGATAAAATAATCGTCAATAGCGAAATCTGTCAAAGGCTTACAGATTTATTTATTACGAACAAATCAATGTTACTTTGGGTGACACTGTTTCCAAACGACGCATTAAAAAGCCACACGTTATAGATTAAGTAGATTTACCTCTTGAAGTTTTATGTTTGGTCGTGAAAACTTTTTTGGTTGTAAGTCCCAGAGATTCATGCCCTAACTTATAAATCGAATGGCCAATATAAGATCCCCGACGAGTATAAAAGATTGTGTGATACCTTCCGCCGAATCTTTTATGTGAGGACTCGTCGGAGAGCTCATCCTACGACGGGAAGGTAATAACTTGATTATCCTTAAAAATATCTTTCATGACTTAAGGAAACGGGGTATGAATGCCTGGGATGGAGATGCGGAAATGTGATAAGAATCCATGTAGGCAGCCATAAAGGCTAAGCGTTTTCCTAAACACAATTTCCAATTCCACATCACGTAGTGCCATCAATGTTATTTACTTGATATTTACATAATATGAATTTATCCTTGCCTCACTAAATATTTTATTCATTCTCATTCAGGGTTAAAAGTAGTATAGTTAGTGCGAGAGCTATTTTCTGGATAACACTGTCCCTAATATTCTTTAAAGAGGAAATTGAACAAGGAGTAATAGTTAGCGCATTAGGTTGGGAGTAGAAACCTAATAAATAAAAGATAGGAAAGAGATATGTTCATGAGCAATGCATCATTTTTCGACAGTTATAACTCATTTAAGTCTCAAAAAAATCTAAGTGGTTGTCTTGGACAATTAACCCCTGCTCAATCATTCTACATGTAATAATCATTCCTGTTAAAGTCGATGAAAAATGTAGAAGTTTAGTTTGGTATCAAACTTTTCTAATATTTCACAAAATTGAGTGTGTATCTGAAAATATTTTAGATAAGCAACAGAGTTGAGTGGAGTGAGTGTTGGGAAGGAAGCTTTCAACTAATAACTTTTGGTTCTAAACACCTGAGACGAATCTAGTTGAAAAGTTTCGGAGAAAGTTTTCCGGGAGGAGTTGCACTTTACTTAGAGAGATTGGAGTTAGAAGAGCGGATTTTTTATCTACGCATACTTTCTCCGCATTAGGCTGCATGCACTAATTTAGCGTTAAAGTCTCTGTAAGACACTCGCTAACTATTTCAGGATATAGACAAAGATTGGTGCATAGGTATAGGTGGGGGGAGGAGTATATTCATTGGAAGTTGTCTGAGTGAGCTGATTGTATTAGGAAAAGAGGACATTACCGATGACAGTGATCATCCAGACCATGATGTAAGAAAAGAGTGCGATCCAGATCATCGAGAGAACGAAGGTGACAATGTACCAGGATTTCCAAGTTTCGATTCGGCAATCAGGTACGGTATAGTAAAAAATGTATATGAGTGGTAATGAGATTCGCCAGAAAATTTTCTTCAAGCCGGAGTCAGCAGGCGGATCAAATTGTGCCAAAATCGATTCAGTATGCGGAGCTACCTTTTTCGGTGGCTCCATTCCCGAAGGCGCTCCAGTCCCAGTCGTATTCGCCCCACTTGTGTTCATCGAAGAGGAAACCAGATTATTTTCACTTGCGGCTCCTGCGAACAAACCAGAAGAAAACGAACTAAAATAATGTCAGTCTCTGCACACTTACTCTCATATTTTCCTCAGACGTGCCACCAACCAACCTCCCTAAATATATTGCATTTCGACTTCAACTCACTTATCTTTATATTTATTCCTACTTCCCTACGCCTAGACACAACACACACCCTTAAACACTTCCCAGCTATACACGGCACATTTTCTCTCGCCTCTACTTGTTCCATTGTTTTCACTCGACATCTCAGCCTGATTTCCTCCAAGTGCATTCTGCATGTCTATTAAACATGAACATCATCCTCAGAGGAAGAGGGCTCCAAACCATTATGTTATCATATTTTCTTGTGCTCAACTACGATATGAATAGCAAAAAGGCTATAGCTCTCTTTTCTTCCCTTCTGTCTTCACATATAAACGACTCTCCGCGTGTAGGTTGACTTTCCCTACCTATCATACATACACACATAGCTGTAATACTGAGCTAAATGGTCCCTAACGGAACATCATGGGAATTTTCATACTCCACGATCCCCTAGGGATATCACACAATTATTACCTGAGACAATCGGATTATGCTAATTAATGCAATTAAATCACAATGACTGCTTAAATAGTAAGCACGCTAAATATTAAAATGAGTACTATTTTATGTGGATTATATTGACGTATGTGAACAGTTAATAATAACACAAATTCACTTTCTTTTCATGTGATATACATTTACAGATTTATCATTTTATGCATTCAACATGATGTGCCCCTAGGTACTTGTTTCAGTTATGCGTCTGTAGGCAAAAGATCAAAAATAATCATTACATAATTAGATGAATAGCAACTAAGGAACAATTATTTAGCCTTTAAGCGTTGCTATAATATAGTAGTAATACTTTCGTTAATACTTATTATTATCCAATTATGATTGACGTTTGCTTGGCATTACTTCGTCTCACCTTCAACTATTGAGTCAAATAGA
Organism: Tomocerus minor; assembly: GCA_009936455.2. Taxonomy (NCBI): domain Eukaryota; kingdom Metazoa; phylum Arthropoda; class Collembola; order Entomobryomorpha; family Tomoceridae; genus Tomocerus; species Tomocerus minor. Next base: position 48,236 of record JAAAYG020000894.1, read on the forward strand.
TATCTATTTTTGTTTTACACTAATATCCGATATATAGTATATAACGTCAACAACCTAACGTCAACCAATCTTCTCCTAATTTGTAACTTATTGCTAATACCAACAAGCTTCGTAATGTCTTTACAATCATATTTACACTCACATTGAAACTACGTTAATTTGAAAACTGTTGGTTCGTAGAAAAAAAGTCATGAAATATTCATCTGGACTTATTTTTTTGATTGAACGGGTTAAACTGTTAGTTTTTCATCCTCTACAGTAGGTACACTTAATATTCTGTTTAATGGCTTTTGATTAATGTAAGATAAATATTTAGTACACCCGCTGACAAAAATAACCACCGAGGTACCTACAACAAATAAGGGGCCCGGAAAAATGCTTGGAAATTCTGTACACAATATTTCCAGTTAGTCACAACTTCTCTTCTCGTGTAAATGATTCACATTAACTAAAACCATAATTTTTGCGTTTTTACTGGGTAGATAGATAAAAATATTCAACCATACTACACATAAAATTAGATTTAATAATTATGGCAAAGGCATTTTAATGGAATAGTAATCATTTCAATATCAACCATCATTAAATTTCTACCATGAAATCAATATATGGTTTGTTTCACTACTGCTGTACTGACCACACTGTTTTAATGCGGTGTGCATAGGAATTTTCTAATATAGCGAATCAAAATGCGACTTTAGAATGTTTGATAAGGGAGGATATAGCTGAATGTAGAGGGGAAGCAAATGTTAAGGTCTTTTGAGTTGAAAGATCTATATCAATTACGTGAAAGGACATTTAGTTAAACTAATCTGAATAATAAATAGGGATAAGAAGGTTGCGGTCTAGTCAATAAATAAGTATGAGACGCCTAGTTGAGTCTAAGTGAACTGAGGTTCTAAAAATAAGCAGCATGCAAATGTAATAGTGTTGCAGTAGAAAGTTAAATGGACATAGTGTACGTACCTGGTAACCTAGTTGAACCTGATGAAAGTATAAATTGAAAAAGAGTTGGTTTATGTGTGGCTGGCCCCCCATTAGAATAATTTATACGGTTGAAATGAAGAGTTTAATAGTGAAATGGTATTTGGGGTCGTCGGAGTAAGTGAGCAAGGGAATTGTCGATGTGGGATATTCATGGTGGCGTCCTAAAATGTACTTAGGGATAGTGTAGTCAGTGAAATGTTTGGAAATGAGTTGCAAACGAAAGAACAAAGTCGGTGGCTGAGAGAGAGTCGGGCGTTGTGTGTGTGAAAAGAGCGAGAAATGAAGTGGAGTGAAGTGAGTTGATGTTTTTGACAGAGTCCGTGTCGCTGGACGTTTATTTAAGTCGTTGGGACTAATAAAGGGCGGAGGAGGAGAGAGTTTGGAGGTTGAAGAGCTGTCCGAAAGGACAGAGAAAACATGACATAAGAACAAAACGATTTTCTTATGTGATACTTGGGATGCAATAAATAAAAAACAAAGAGAAAGTATTAGGGATGACTTTGAATGTGAATTGAGAGAGAGAGAGAGAGAAAGAGAAAGAGGGAGTTGACTGCTGTGAGTGAAGATGCTGGATGGATGGATGGATGGTTGGGAGAGTGAATGTATGTAATAAAGAAATATTTGATGTGAAGGAAATCAAAGGAAGGGCAAAGAAAGGCAAAGGAAAATAAATAAAAGAGATAGATGTAAGGAGAGATAGAGATAGAGAGAGAGTGGAGGGAGGAAAGGAAGGCGAGAAAGAAGGAGAAAAGCGAGTTGGTCGTCGGGAGCGGAGAGTTGAACTACATAATCGGAGGAAAGGAGACTTTCATGTGTACAGAGCCAGCTTAGCGCAGCAACTTATGAAGAGAAAGCAGACTTTCCTCCTAAACACTAAATAGCATCTCCGCTTCCTCTCTCCCTGCCTCGCCTTTCTCCTCCACTCCCTCCACTCTCTCTCTCTCTCACAGAAATCTCCAGCTCTCCCACTGCTCGACGTGCAGCTCGGCCCGTGTCGTTTGCTGTGATGTTGTTCCTTGCATTTCCCTCTCTCACTCTCTACCACTTGAAACTGCTTAGTCTATTACGGATATACAGCCATGTCTGGCAGAGCTGGGAGAAAGTGCTGCAAGGGTATTAGGTTCTGTCGACTCGACTCTTCCTCCTCCGCGTATACGTATCCCTCCTTCCATGTATATGTATACGTGTCTACACAGATAACGGATGGCAATCTAGGAAATGCTCTCATAGGCAATCTGTTCAAAGGACTCCCATCCCACATTCAAATAGAGAGAGAGAGTCCTTATACCACACTACCACCACTACTACTCTAGTCGGGTACATGGAGCAAGTGCAAGTGGGAATATATAGCGGATATCATTTTGAGTGAAGGATATAAAGGCAGGAGCTGTGAGTCCACTGTGGCTGCACCTTGTGCACAGTCCAAATAAAATCCTCTATTTATTGGACTACGTTTAAGTCATATGGAAGAGAGTCTTGCATGTCATAGTCACCAGAGGAAAAATCCAATTCACATCTCGCCTGTTTACTATTTTGCACTATTATTGTATTGTTAGTCATGTCAGAGTCTCTCGGCTTGGCACATGCATGCCTAGACACCTCGACGACGAGCACGTAGACTCCCTCCCTCCTTACCTCACTCCTCGCTCCGCTCTCAGACTATTTAGCCAGCCTATCTATAAATTGTCTCACACTCTCTAAAAGTGATCTGATACTCCAAGTTCCTAGTCCGCACTCTTAATACCAGGTACTTAATACTAGTCAACGTCAACCCAAGCCACACACACTTCCCACTCATCCACTCCTATTTATTGCTACTATTGTTCTACTCTGTCTCCACTAAATATTGACTCGGCACACAACACAGGCCCGAGCCTGGCTTTCTCCATCCAAACCCCACCAAATAACTATTTCTATTTGCCTTACAACGAATCAATATTCCGCTAAATAAACTCCCCAGCATCATATAGTCAACTCAGCAAAGGCAAAACTTCACCAATATGGCAATGTCCCTAGTTGTTGTGCAAACTTAGCATTCAAAATATAAACAAATCCATTTCGGATGCTACATTACCTTCGCATATAGTCATAACCCCTTCACATCTTTCAATATGCAATGCATACTAATTACAAATTAAATTATAAATCACTCCGCCAATGTAAACTGTAGTCAAAGACACTGTAACCGTGAAGTTATTGAATAATGAAGTAGGTAATTATTGATGCTCAAGTCACAGAACAGCAACAAAATAAACAAATTAGCAGTGGTAAATGCATTCATTTCATAAATCATCCATAATTGTCACAAAATATTGTAAAGACGAATTATGTTGACAAAACGCTTTTCATAATAGTTTATGAAAAAGATAATTTCCTAATGCATAGTTAATTATTTGTGTACTAAAAAACAAGGGTCAATGAAAGTTGCTATATAGTTGTTCCCTAGCTATCTATATTTATTTTTTAAATGATGAAAGCAAATAATTTATTAAAAAAAGATACAAATACGAAGATGATATTTTTATAGAAGCAAAAGGAATATGTAAGAAGGACGTGTGCAAACGAAGGTTACTTTGATGGCTTTAAATCTATTGAAGAAGGACACTAATCCTCAAACTCTAAAAACGTTTTCCTCGTTCCATTATATTTTCTGTGATTTCTTTTCCCAACATAATCCTCAATCCGTTTTCAAATTGTTGGAATTAAGCGGATCATTTAATTGAATGAGAACTTTCTGTAGTCTCACCGTCATAGAACGTAATTGAATTCAGCTGTAGGGATGTAAAGTTGGCACTCGGCATTATGCAGACTAAAACTAACTTTGCTTTGCTACTAGAGAAGAGAAGCACCTTGAACGGAAACGGAAGCGTAGTTCATGACAAAGCGTACTGGGATAAATTGGAGCGTCTCAGAATTTACCTTTTACATGCGACGACAGCTCTTCGTTTTCCTATCCAATAGACTGCCTGTCGAGTTTCATATCTATTATTTATTTTATCCGTTCATCCGCCATATATTTTCCCTTTACATATTTATGTGCACACACTATATGGAAATAAGGGTAGTATCGGTTAAGCCGAATACAAAATGCATGTCAGAGATATAAATAGAAAATACATCTACCTATTTGTTTAGCATTAGCGACATAAATCATGGAAATTCAGGTTTAATAGGATAATAAATGTATGCTGCATTCACAGTACACACACAAGGAACAATTTAATATTCTTGCAATCTACCTTCTTCGGACAGGCTAAGTACATAGCATTTTAAAACGAGTTTCCGCTATATTTTTGATTACATACCCAATTCCCCAAAACACCAATCTTACGGTGCTTTAAACTACTTGAGACAATTAAATTGCTCATGGCACAAAATTATCCGTATTTTATCTGCAATTCAATCATACTAAATTTTACTATCAAAAGAATTTCTGAATTTCGTTGCCCTGTATATAATGAATATTTAACCATTATTGCTATATACAACAAAAAAGTAAAACAAAAAAGCTGAAAATGTATTGCATTTTCAATTTCCAAGGATCAAGTAGCAATATCCTTAGATTTTCCATTGAAATCAAAGTTGTATAAGACGGAAGAAAATAAAGTTGTACATGGAGTTTGGATGAGAGGATCTAGGAGTAGGACATAGAAGTAACAAGAGATGTGTTTGTATTGGTATTTGGTTGGCAATTGATGAAACAGTCGAATTTCAAAGAGAAATGCAAATAGAAGAATGGGATTGTGGGGCAAGAGATGTTTAAGCAGATGTGTACACAAGGAAGGAACTAATTTTGGGTACTTGGATGGAACTGGGCCTTTGTAGAAAGGGAATTGTAGGGAAGGAATGGCGTTATCTTGAGTTGCACTCACTTGGCAGCCTCGTGATGTAGTCAGTGGTTGTATAGGAACGTTTTGGGAAGACAAACACTGGAGGAGACAGACAGGGCAGGGGATAATGAAAAATAGTATTGAGGTTGAGCTTACCGATTCCGGAGTAGTCGGTTTGTTGTTGTCCATAGGCGGCGAGTGCCGGGTCTTGGATGTATCCTTCGGCGTTCTGATTCTGATTTTCGGTGGTGACGGTCGTGCCGGTGGCACCACCACCAGGAACTTGTTTGTAAGTGACCAAATGAGATTTTTCGTCTTCCACAATTGTGTGGACGGGGAATTTGATGGGCAAGGTGTGGGCCCAGGCTTCGAGGATTTCATTGATGTACATGACGTAGATATAGACACAGTAGAGCAGGAGGAGGATTATTGACTCGTACCTGAAAGAGCACGGCAGGAGAACACAATGCAAAACTTGTCTCTTACTCACTTTCCCTCCCACAAACCAAAACCCGAATATTCAATCATATTAGCGACCTGGCTTGGCTTCATTTGACCCGACCAAACTCAGTCTGTGCCAGAACACCTCCCGACTCAATGCAGTTGCCAGCAAAGCCATTAACTTCACTAAAAGCATTGTGCGTCAAAGTAAGAATAGAATGCATAGCTATTATGTAATGGTGCGTCGAGTGACTTTCTTTACTCCTTCAACAACCAACTCCAAAGCCAGAACTCCTACCTGCTCCCATTATTCAGGCCACGCCACACAAACTGACGCAGATTATTTGATTTCCCTTATTGTCCAACTCACAGTCTAACTACACATTTTACATATTAAAATGATTACATGTTATGCTTTTACATCCGCAATATTCAACTACTCAATAGCTTCCTTCACCGCCGGCTGCGGGTGCCACATTGTCTTTCACACTACAATACCCGCATATAATGGCTAGACATTTGTAATACACTCAGCTACACGCTACCTACAATACTATTGTGTATTATCTAATAAATGGAAATTATTATTCTCAGTTTGTCATACAAGCAAGAAATGAATAATGCGATGTGCTATTGTCTTTTGACGGAGATTTTGATTTGGTTTTTGTCCTATTTATAGAAATCGTTACCTACGTAAATTCCTCGTCTCAATCATAGACAGAACAAATATGTGGAGGTAGCAAACCAATTACTTTGAGACTTTGCCCGCTCTTCTACTCCTTAAACATTCTTAGTCTCATTTATGCAAATAACAACAACCAGGCCAAAATTCATTTGGACCAGTTTTAATTTCACTTTCTCCTCTCTGCACCAACATTCAATAGCTTCAGGGACCAAAGAGCAAATATTTAATCATGATTTTCTCTGACTTTTCTTTATGAAACGAATCTTCATTGCCTCGTTCGTCTCTTAAGTAACTATACACACTACATAGTACACAAGCAATATCCATCCTACAAATAAATACAGTATCCTTCTTAAAGACTCTTGATTCCGCAAATACTGCGCAAATATTCCTACAAGTCTTACCCTGCAAAATATATCTACATTCATATTTAAAATTAAATCAAAAATAACTGCCTACAATAAGTAGTTAGAGTTTAGCGACTTATTAAGAAACAAAGTTTTTTAAAAGCATAAAGTGAAATATATTAGCAATATGCTCTCAAAATGTATAATTCGCGAAACCCTGAGATCAAACTCTTTTAAATCGCACACAGATAATTTGTTCATTTCATCAAAATCGAAATAAACTTTTAGCAAAAAATTGTCATTGAAAGTTGAGAGTAAAAAACAATCTTTACTCAGAAGTTATAATCGGAATTTTAATGGAAAGGAAATATTGTCAAGTTGACAGTTTTAATACATAATATAGGTAGGTAGATAATAACTGATCCTTATAAAAGACAATGACAATTTGGAATTAGTAGAATAAGAGATCTTTCTTCCTGGCTGAATAAATAAAAATGGAGAGGCTAAAAGAATATTAAGATCTAGAACAAAATAAGACTTAATTAATCAAAACTTCTGTTCTTTACTCAGCTCCAGTTGGATATTGTCAAAAAGTTTTTCTCGCATTTTAATAATTTTGAGCTTCTTATATAAACGTTTCAAGCAACTGAGTACCTACTAATAATTAAAAAGTTTGTATGCTTCTGTCTTCTTTAATTGCAAACTAGGATTGTTATGACACGATGAAAAATTATTAACTCGAAAGAAAGGCGAATAGAAATGAATTTGTTCATTGTTTCGTCTTATTAAAAACTTGTTATGAACTACATAATAGTGTTCTGTGATGATTGATGATGCGTGAATTATGTAGCTATCTGTCTTCATACTTTGTAGAAATAGGTAGCTTCCTACTTATTGCTAGTGCTTAAATAGACTATCTGAGAGAAGATGTATGTGGAGTAAAGAAGATTTTATTTTGCAAGGTCGTAATAGTCATTTGATTGCCTATTTACCATTTGCTAGGGCGAATCGTGGCTACGAATAATATTTAGAGGGAGTTCATTTATGTTTTAATTATAGCATTACATAAATCTTAATTATAGGTTTGTGGGTTGTAGAGGGCAGAGGAGTAATATCATGTCATCATAAAGGAATATTATCGATAGAGGATATAGTAAATAGAAGCGGCTATTGTGTGATGGTTGATAGCGGGTAGAAAGTGATAGTAGAAAGCGGGTAATTGTAGTTCTGGGATGCGGTGTGCATGAGGGAGAGGTAAGTGGTAATGTAATGGGTCGGGAGTTCGGGGCTCGGTGCCATCAGATTGGGTAGGTAGTTATTTATAGAGAAGGGTGTATTAAATAGTTTGCGTACCATTCGATTTCCTCGTCATAAATGGTTCCGAGCAGAGCGAGGATGCTAATCATGTAGAAGAAGCAGTCTCTGACCATAGGCCACCAGTTCAAGTAGAGGACGGTCGGAGTGAGTAAAGCGCAAATGCTGATTACGAACATGATGTTGAACACGGCGGAGCCGATCACCCCGCTCACTCCTATATCATCCTGGACAGACAAACAACCGGCAAAGAGATATCAGTGTTTTGCATTGCATTACATTACAATCCACATCACTCAGCTACCTACAACTCCCGCACTGCTCCACCGCCAATAAATATTTCCGCACCACACTCTCCTCTATCCTCGCTCTCCATATCTCCGCCCGCTTCTTTTCTCCAGACATCACACTCTTTTCATTACACATTTACGCCACATCAAGAATTCCGCACCCGTAGCCTCTCTACACTACACAATCCCAAAGACATCCTCCAACTCCCGATACATAGTTCAAAATCATTTGTTCTCATGAATGAACTCCACATAATAAATCTACTCAATCACTTCAGCCACCATTACTACAATTATTGCTCCTATGTTACTGTTCCGCTAACTCGATAAGATCCAACAAATATTATGCGTTAGACACAGGTGTAACTTTTGTTTCATGTTATACGTTTAACATTACTATCAACATTTAATAACAGGTAGTCTGAGTGGTCCCATTGGGATTGGAATTTTGAAAAGAAATTATAACATACTGTGGAATTATACTTAACTAAATGAGAAATTCAAAAGCAAAATAAAATGCTATGGAAATATCTACTTTGATAATCTAATATTTAAGCCCAAAAAATATTTTCAAAATGTCTAAATACTGCAAACAGATAACCGGGTATTGTATAGTTATAAAATATTTTTTAAATGCACTAAAGAACGTGCAATGGTTACCTGTAATACCATTGCATTTATTTTTATCCCAACAATAAATATGCATAGCTTAATTAATATATAAAACATTATTAGTCTTCGTATTTCGATTCCAAGAAAGATTGAAGACGAAGTGGGTATTTTTGAGCATTTAATGTAAAAATATAGGAAGCAGGACGAAGAGTGGAAATGGAAGAGAGACAAATGAGAAGTAGGTATCTGTCACAAAGTCACAATCTACTACAGTGCACGTGCTTTAATTTGGTTTATAGGAGATGTGAGCGAGGATTTAATGAGAAAGATGGATGGGGCGTGGACAAATATTGGTATACACAGGAGGAAATGCAGAAGTTGTTGTGCAATGAAGAGCCTCCTCAGAGTTGAATAGAATAGAAAGAGATGGAGAATGAAGTCAATTAACAGAGAAAGGTAGAGAGAAAGAAATAAACTGAAAATTGAGTGATAAAAGCTGCAATGGGGTGGATGGAATTAAAATATCATTTGACTCGGCTCAATTCAACTCAATTCAAGTCTTAATCGAGGAGAACCGAGACGAGACGACTATTATGTATCTCCTATCAGCGACGGAGGAGAGAGGGAACGAAGTTAGGGACAAGGCTCGTCGGATAAGAAATTGAATGAGGAGAAACGGAGTTTCTGAGCTTCACTCAAGTGAACATCGAGTAAAAGTGCAAATGAAGTTATCTCAAATAGAAATTGCGTGCAGAGGCTGAGAGAGTGCGGAGCGAAAGCTCCTTCTAGGCATCAGAGTGACAAGGGGGGGAATAGATGAAGCCTATTCCAACCCAAGATAATTTCCACTGTTAATGTTAATCTAGAAACCTAAAAGTCAACCAATGTACTCGTTAAGTGCAAATAATAAATTGAATGTTAGCCTAAGAGCAGAAGAGTTGTTGTGAGCAGCACAGAACCTTGTCGCTAACACTATACTTTCCCAACTCCAGATATTCTCAAATCAAGGGCAGATAAAAATAGCCCATATTTTAATTACAACTGTCGCAACAACAAAAATATACAAAACAGTTTCACTTCAGTTGATCTCCTTAAAAATCGAATATTAAACAAGCAAAAATAATATATTATACAAAATACTAATAACATATGTAATATACACTTATTACAATTATTTAACCAATATAATATGCAATATAATTCATATACATGTTTGATTATATTATGCTTGTTTACTGACGGTAATTAGTTAAATGTTATAATTTCCGTATTTAATATGATGATTAAGACATTTAAAAATGTCCCAAAAAATAAGATAAGTCATGTATTTTTTATGTTATATTTATTTATATATATTATAGTTATTATTTATATATTATAGTTATTATTTACATATTATAGTTCATATTTATGATATTTACTTATAAACCTTTTGTAAAAAAATTTTTCTTAAAAACATTGCAAACATATAACGTACGTATGTTTGTTATACATAAGCTATCTGTATGGTGGTTTAAAATTGTAGGCGAATACGATTCTATAACCAACAATAACATCATTCCATTCCCAAGTTGGTAAATGGGAAAGCTTTCTAGATTTTGAAAATGTCATATTTGTTATAATGTTAAAGGCCAATTTGTTAGGAAATTGCAAGTAAAATCATCCGATGAGAAATTGGAGATGATCAAAGCGTGGGAGTTCAATCCTGAAATTCTGTAACATGTTTCTCCTTCAACTTTCAAATTAATTGACCTTTGCAAATGAAAATAGTTTTTTCGACTGTTGAAAACATTTTGTGATAGAGCATACCAAATTAGAGACGTATTTTCAAAGCTTTCATGCGCATACATAACGTATCATACATATCGATTCGCGATGAATGATAATTACAGTTATTCTATTGTCAATCACTAATAAATTAGAAAGTATCAGCACTAAATTAATAGCTACGATGTCATGAATGCTTTAAATCAGTGCAGCGAACATTTTTTGCGGTACGATTAAACTCACTACGGGAAACTGGCACAAAATAATTGGTAACAGTTTCATAACGATATTATATCAAAAATAACGACAAGGTTAGGGAAATGTTGAGAGATTATACAAGTTAACACAGACTACACTACCAAAGCTCCAAATCGTTTACTTTCAAAGAGAAAGGTAAGTGTAACGTAAATGTAGCACAAGCAAGTAGAAAAGTATTTGGAAAGCTGTCAGATTTTAAATTATGTTTTGCCTATGGGTGGGTTTGTGTTTTATGTCAAACACTGAAAAAAGAAATGTATGCAGTGTTAGATGGCCGAATTTACCTATTTACATAATTTAGTCGAAGGAAATACTTCCTGCATGGAAAAATGAATATATTTTGATACGGGTGCATCCGCTGTTGATACCGGCATTTCATTTTTCTATCTACTATACAAATATTTAAATAGCAGAGTAGGACGAGTTTTGTTATTTAAAGAGAGAGATGAAAATAGCAGAAGCTTATCCGCTCAAAGTTTATCAGTCAATTACTATATGTGGATGTGTTTATATTTGTTCCTGTTCTTTTGAATTTTTAAGTTATTCTTTACATAAAAGCTAGAACGGTGGAAGGAAAAGTGAAGGACGTTAAACCTGACTGACAAGTACATTATTCTACAGAACTGCTTAAGGCATTCTGTCTACATTTGTATTTCCAAAATTATTCACAAAAAGACAACTGTTCATCCATTTAAATATGCTATGACTATAGGATATGGATATACAAATTTGTTATGTAATACATACGTTTTTGGAGAAGTAAACTAAACGGCAGGGACAGAAAATCGTGTTCCTTCTACATCTACTAAGATTTGTTTTCTTTTTAATATTGCTCCGTGCGAAGTTAGGCATTGTACTTTTAAATGGTATAAATGCACAGTAAAAATGTGACGCCTACTATAATAGATAGATTTCAAAATAATTAGGCAGGTGGTCCATAGTAAGAAACTGTTCACTTTCGTAGTATTGATAATATAGTGATACATATATTTATAGTTATACTTATGCTTCCAATCCAGATAGGAACACACTGAAATAAAAGAGGAAAGGACGATATTAGAGAATCACGTACGCCGTAGCGGCGGTGGGTCATGCCCTCATGCCAAACTAAAAGAGACCAAGTGAAGTGAAACGAGACGAAATCGAAAGTAGGGAAAAGCAAGTAGAAAAAGTGTTTCTCTTTCAACGAGACAGACAGACAGATCCATGATAGCTCATACAATGCCGTGTGTGGACTTAGGACGGTCAGAACTTATTTCAAATTACGCCACTCAACAAAATTGACTTTTACCCTAACAATCAACTAAATGTAACCAGTAGCAATAGATTAAATTTCAAGTAGTCTTACATTTTAAACATTACTAAAATTGGATGTTTATATAACTATAATGAAAGCAAGAGCCAGAAAAGACATTTGATAAATTAAAATGAAACTACAAATATAAATGGCTTCTTTTGGTAGACAGTCGCATAGAAATTAATTTGTACCTGTACATTCTCCGATTTTATGTAAAGAAATGGGGTACCTAGGTAAAACAAATGCTACTTGCGATTGCTACGCTGACAATATTTACTGAAGGTTTCACTTTGTAAGTGAAGACAAGACAGGGTTTCATAAATATTCCTTAGCCTCGGTGTAGAGGAACGAAGTGGTTTGGGTGGTGACTGAGTGGAGAGTGAGTTTGGTAGACGTAGGAAGATGTTAGTAGGAGCTGTGCCCTAACTGTCTATTTTTCATCCCCATCCTTCCGTTGCCATTGAATTGGAAAAGAGATGGAAGGAAGGGAATGGATTGCTAGTGAGGGGTCCACGTCCTTTTTATGAAAGAGCCTTTTTGATTTGCCTCAATAGATACACTGCACTGAAAATTGACTAAAGTCCGATAGTGGAGAGCTAGAGAGCATTAGCTTGCATTTATATCCCTTGCTCTTATGCACTGATAGCCAGCCACAGTGAAAGATGCATCACTGCCACAGCCAGCACAGACTACTACGACATTGGAATGCTTCGGCTGGTTCTGGCCACCACTGCATTGCAATATCATCAAGACTGACACCTACACGACATTAAACTCCTATCTTCAGTTACAGAAGAGTGGGGACAGATATTCAGAGAAAAGTACCTTTTGGCTTACGCTGGCTTATTGTTAGCTTTTAGCCACGAAGAAACGTTCGTTACGCTGAGCTAAATTCATTTCCCTCCTGCTTTCCCTCTCCATCCGATACTATCGAGTGGAAACACAGACATAGAGATACATGCATTGCATTGCCACAGGATGCCAAAAGAACAGAAACCCATTATTGTCTAGATATTTCCCTTCGCCTATACACATATAGCGAGTACAATTGATAGAACATTACTGCAACTCTGTGTCCAAACTTCCCAACTTTGTTGCAATTGCAATTCCGGCGAACGTCCTCCTCTAATCCTCAAAACTCACATTTGCTGAAATGCATAAAGGCGACGAGGAAGTGAATTAAATGAATTATAGCACATGTGTAATAAGGCTCGTAGTGCTCGGAAGAGAATGCGTTAGACTACTTTTAGGTTTGATACAATGTGAGTGAGGGAAGGAAGGAGAGAAGGCTCACTTCCCACTAAATCTCAACCCATTATCACAATCGATGTCAGAATCACAGGGAGCAAAGCCAGAGCCACTTTCATTTCATTACGTTCAGTCTTTAAGGACTTGACTCCTTTCTGCTTCCAGATTAGCCGCACTAGAACAAGGAAAATATAGTTTCTTTCATCTACTTTAATTCTAGGATAAATACTGAATGCTTGAAAGGGCAATCCCTCCACCCATGCATTTCACAATACAGATACAATTACCTACGTCCACAATTATACCATAACCAGATCCTTTAGAGAAGCTTAAACTTCAATTCACTCATGGATAATTTTACAGTTATCCTACTTATAGACATAGAAGAAGCTAAAGTAGGAAATACAATTCATTAGAAACAAGTTACCTATACGTAGTGCAGCCGGATTCTATTTGAGAATACCTGGCTCGTGGAATCATTCTTATAGGTAGGCTTCATTCAGACAAGTAGTGAAGCACATAAATCTCTACGCACTGCCATTTAATTTGAATTTCAATTAATTTTCTAGGCAATCCGACTTAAAATAATCAGGGGCTATTACTTGTAGCAAACTCAGGTATGTGCCATATGTATTCTAATTTCATTTTCAATGGCCAGCTCCTAATTCCCAAATAGACTTCATTTATTAAATTCCCAAGGCTTTTAAGTTTCATGTTGCCCACTGTACTAAGAGCTCCTCTGATGCCTTTCGACACAAGTTAGAAATCCATAAAGCACTCCCCTCTACCATTCCAGACAGCACAATTGGAGAAATGCGACATTTTAGTTTAGTCATTCGAAATGAATACTCTCCTAAACTAAAAGGAGCAAATGTGAAATCCTATTTTCAAGGCATTTGCTTAATCTTTATAGTAATAACTCAGCGTTAAAATTTAATGTCTTCCATAAAATAAATTATCTTTGAGTCACAAGAGGTGTAAAGGACGTTTTACTGCCGATAATAAAGACACTTGCATTGAGAAATCTTTTAGTGTCGTCGCTACGTCGAAATTGCAAATACTTGTCGGCTCCCTCTGCGATTCTTCATTTTATCCATCCGTACATTTCTGCTGAAGGGATAACCAGGTACATTTAAGACCGAGATTTTTATTTCTGACGTGTAATGTATGAAGCAAAAGAAAAGCTATTGAGTGAGGCAGTTTAAAAGCCGTCATGTTCCCCCATAAAGTTCTACTACTGCAAATTCAATTGCAGAGGACAGAACAGCAAATTTCCCTTTTAAGGAAATATTAGAAAACACATTTTGAAAGCTAATGCATGCCACAATAAACCAGAAATTTTCTTTTCTTTTTCCAATGATAATTTTACTTTGATCATTCATCATAAACATAATTGAAAATCAAGGCAGTCTGATTTTAGCATTCGATCCATTTCACTTTTTGCGCAAATATATTGTACATACACGAACCATGGAATGAAATCCTCCATCCAGTTGCATGAGAAACCAATAAAAATTCCTTTGACAATATAAAATGAAATAAAATATCTAAGGTTTCACAACCCTTTCATTTCTACATTCATGTTTTTCCAATGAACATATTTGAAATAGTGATAGATAGCATAAGCGAGAATAGAAACAAATCGCTATATGAATTGAATACGGGACACGATTCTGAAATATCTTTTATTTGCTTGTGGGGGCTTAGCGAACTGATTTTTAAGTAATACTCGTACGATCAAAATTGCACTGGCTTCGAGACATAGCTAATCAAAGTCATTCAGAATTGAGAAAAATATATGAACTTGATTGACACAAGGTAGCTATAAATTATTAATTATACGCTAAAAATCTACAAAATATCGACAGGGACAGTTAAAATTTCGTTATTTTAGCCGTATCCTATAATTTCAATCTTGAGCCTCAAATCAAAAAGAATAGGAAGCCCAAGTAAATCGAAGTACATAACAAAATGTTAATAAATAAGAAACAATATTTTTATATTGACAGTATTTTTTGTGACTTATAATAATGGACTGTCCGTTAGTTCGCATATACTATGTATGTAGTATGCAAATAAAATGATAAAAATGGGTATATTCTAAAGCCTTTGCTGTCCATGGAGATTATATAGGTCTACAATTGTCCATATGGGACAAGGGTGAAACGGTTGGACAGGAAAGACTGGTCGCTGACACACAAACTCCATTCAGATCAATAGACAGTTTGCCTTGTTTGTTTGCATATAAGGGATTTGATTCCAAATCACGACTCCACTTGAATATGTAGTTGAAATGTATTTGCTTTGGCTGACTAGGATACAAACCATTAAAAAGAAGCAGAGAAGCGAAAGAAAGAAATACGTCGATGAAGGAATGGATGGATGAAGATTCAGGCGCTTGAATGCTCTCAAGAATGCTCCCTTGTCGCGAATCACAAGTTATGAGCATAGCACTCAGCCTACCCCACCGACTAGCGACTCCTCTCTCTCCTTCTGCCTATTGCCATTGGCAAGACAAGGAATTCAGGAAAGGTAGAAAATATTGGAAACAGAATTTCTCATCTCTCTTTATCACGACGTTGTAATGCCATGTCGTATTACATGGATATATAAAAGAGCAATAACTGCCTATCCTTCTCCATTCTATCATCGAAATTTGAAACTGAGCAAATTAACATTATAGAGATCGGCACTTGAAACCTATATACCTATAACTATTCCCTCAAGCGGATTTTATATGCCTCATCTTTCCTCGAGTTACTTTATTCTCTAAAATCCGATCTACCTATCAATTCTCATTTTTGTCGCCATTCTAATTTCGGGCTGGGCGTATCCACTCCCGAATGAACTCCATAAAATGGGCAACAATTAAATTCTCATACAAAACGGCAATTTATATACAACTATGCACAAATGCTTGCATTTTATATTCATTTACCTTTTAGAATGAGTATTAAATCCTTGAAAGCTTTTACTTTCATATTTGAATAGACTAAAAGCATTCACCTTTTCACATTGGAAAAGCTCTGTTAGTGTATTTTTATTTCAAAACCTTTCAAACCCAGTTTTTAGTGTAAAGTTTCTAGATTTGGAAGAGAGGTTTGGTAAATTTCAAAAATAGAATATCCAATAGAAAAATGTGTTAAAGGAATTTTAGTTTTGACCACATTTTAAAAGTCATGTGTCCATGGATGACAACTGTGCACTAACTCTGTCACATTTTAGGACAATCCAATCCTTCTTCTAAATATATTTATCCGCTAATGTTCGGCTGCACATGTGATAACGTTTTTATATCGTTAGAAAAGAAAATCCGAGAGGAGTTTGGCTTTAGTGCTATAAAATTGTGTAGAGAACCTCGCACGATGTTCTTACTATAAAACTATACTTTTAAAGATAAGTGTATAGTGGTAGATGTTGGAAGAATAGAAAAGGATAGAAATAGTGTAAGAGTTGGGCAGAGATAGAGAGGTTTAGTTATTGAAGCAAAAGTCCTTCATTGGGTTGACGTTTTCCAATAAGCTATAAAAACGAAGGACATCATCAATCAATGAAATAAGACATTAGTTTTTATTTGATTCACCTTAAATGTCTAGTGAAAAGGCCTCCTTAAATAGCACTTTCTCCTCGGTCAATCCACGAGATCCTCCCCAAAATATAGAAATAGAAGAGCAGAGCTTAGCGTTTGAGGAAGCGTTGAATGTGAGGCGAGGGCAGGAGAAGTTCGGAGAAAGTGCAAACTACTCTCACTCTCACTATACACAGATGAACAACAATAGCCAACTTTCGCAACTCGTACTGTAATAGTAGGAGCTAACCGTAAATGGCTTTATTGATCCGGAGATTGTTTCATTTAAGTGTCTTGTATATTAGGCAAAGATTTAAGTCACACCAATGCAATGCAATCACGTCCTCTCAACTGGAAACTTTCACTCTACATACTCAGCAAGATAACATTGATTTTCTTCGAATGAAAATAGAAAGGAGACCCAATCCTCCAACTACAGAAACCCTTTTCAAAGAATTAAAAGTCATTTCAATGTTCCAACAGCATTTAATCCCGTACGTGTATCGACATTAACAAATCCATTTGCATATTCTTGAAGTTGGAGTGCGGTTCATTTAGTTGCAAACTAGCTAGGTACATGAAGTAATTGGAGATTTCCCAATTTTATAGGAAGACAATTATATCCCGGATCTTATAATAATACTGCTTCATTATTATTTTCAAGGGAATAATCATAGGAAATTTAATATAGAATACACTACGTTTAATATTTGCAATTTCATATAATTGTATTCGACAAAAATAATGATTTATATTGTGTAATTTATCTGTTCTGTTCGTTTAAGGGGTCGCTATAGCTAATGAATGCTCATACTGAGTATGTGGCCAATTATCTCATGGGCTGAAATAATTTAAAACAATGACGTTAGTATTTTATTCCATTCGAGTAAAGAAACCTTTTGGTTTAAACCAAAATCGTTAAAAATGTGTTATTTATCTTCATGACATTAGAAACATGATATTTTTGCATATTTGTTAATTGTGCATATTCTGAGTAAAATAAAAAACCTATAACTTAGATATGGTTATTATCGATGCATTATTTCATAGTTCATAGTAGAAGAACGATAGTTTCCCCTATAATACCGTCTTGTAATATATATATATACACTAATGAATAGTAAAAGGATTATATGAAGTTGGAGGTTGTAAAAGGACGTGCAATGTATTTATTTAAAAGGTATCAATAGTGGAGATATAGAGGGAGAGATAGAAAATGAAGTGGCGTCACGGGTTGGGATATCTGACAATGACATAGTCTTTGGGTGTGAGAGGGAGAGAAGTGTAGCGAGCCATTAGGCGATCTAAATAGAAGTGTGTCTCTTTATAGAGGAGCTTAACGGGTGGAGCAGATCAGAAGTGAAGTGAGTGAACTTATCTCAAGTTGGCACTTGCCACTTTCCCCGTTCTCGCTGTCTACCTTTTCTTCCATTGTATATTATTATCCGCACACTAGACAAAAGTTTATTATATAACGGCTTTCAACTGATAATTTTTGAGAGCAGAGACATTTTCAGCAGACGCCAACTGAAATGAACTCAACTCAATAACAGAGCCCAGCAATGTGTCTTTAGAAGCCATCAGAGAATTCCGAGAAGCATATCCTGCCCTCACTTGCTTACGTCTTTCTGCGAGGATGAGAGATGGAAATACACACAGGATAATGTCCCAACAGATATACGCTTAGCTCCAACATTTATCACGGCCAACCTCATCGCCATTCTGACTCCGACGACGTCCTTACTCTCTCCTCAGACACACAGACTTGTGTACAATGGAGACAGTTTACAAATGTACTTATCATAAGCATAGACAACTGGATAGCACCGATATGCGATATAGCCGGCGAGATTCATAATGCCTACAGATAATAATATAGTTCACAAGTTGAACTCTATGAATGTGGAGCACAAGCGAGAAAATCTCTTTCACGCAAAATCAACTTTCCCAAGAGAAACAACAATTTGCCTGTCGACTTAGCCGTCTACCAAAAATCTGATGGCTGCTCCTCTCTTTTCAGTCCTGACCAACTGGATGAGACACACATAAACAGAAATTACACTCCCCTACTACCACCATACATATAGTCCCCACTAAAAGACCAGCATATAACATTAGAATCTGCTGAACAATAAAAACGACTGTGTCACAATTCACCATTTCTACACAATTCTGCACATACGACAACAAAATACAGAATGTTTAAGAATAGCTTCATGAGTATGTGCCAAGTAATGTGATAGTCCTGACATTTCCAAAACGATCGTATTGAATATTTCCTAGGAATCGAATCAAGGAGTGGGTAGTGCCACAAAGTCCAGACCAGTTCCTGGAAAAGCACTTACAAACGAAAATGCCATATCTGAATATTTACAGACAGGGCTAGGCATATCAAAATGCATAGCAAAGAAGATGGACTGAGCATCTTAAATTATTGGAGAGATTTGTTCACAGCGGTCAGCTTGCGTTTCGTTATCGCCATATCATTCCTTGCTCAAGTATCAGGTTACCACGTTTTTATATCAATAAAGAAATGAAACTCAAACCAGGAGCGGAGGTGTACATAGACGTCATCACATGAATTTCTTTTTTATTTGTTTTTCACAAGACTTATAATATACGCAATGGAGAAAGCAGAGAAAAGAAAGAAAGTATTTGTAAAGGCCTACTTGTACAGAAAATGGCGTAGGAGAGACGATGGTGAAATTATTGACGGAGCAGACAGAGATTATAAAGATGTGAAGGAAAAAGCTTGTCAGAGCTCATCGTAAATGTAACATAACAAATCTCTTCATCGTCTTTTCTTCTTTTTATAGTACACTGAGTTCTATAGTATGACCTGGGAAATTACTTGAGCCTGTACACATGACATAACATCTTTCCTTTCCTTCTCTCTCTCTTTGCGCTTCCTCATAAGTTCCTTATTCTAAGCCGTAAGTCTTTTCCTGACACATTTCTGTCTACTCCTGAGCTACTTCCCTTAGCTAAACACATGTGCTCCTAATTCTACAATTGTGAGACTTTTGTCACACTGTAGTGCTGCACAATCATAAAAAATTCTAAAGGAGGCATAACTAGTTATATGCAATTCCAAGCACTGCCTCTCTAAAACAATGTCACTACTTCAAAAATATGGTTAGCTACTTACTACTAATACTTACTTTGTTTAGATTAATGAACGAGGATACTTTTTGTAACAACTAAAATTTCTAAGGCTTAACGTAAGCTTTATTTCTGAAAAACACTCCATACTACAGATTATTTTCTATCGTCATTCTTGGAACTTAGAATCAACACTATGTACAAAAAGAACCTGCCACGTAAAATGTTCTATGGTCATCTAGGTAGGGTAATCTATTTAGGCCAAAGTGCAAAATCAAATTGAACAAACCCATAAAATTGAAAAGGCCAAATAAATTCCGAGTCGTAAATCTTTTTTTGTTAGATAACGTTTACTTAATGGCAAATGGCAAATTAAAAAAAGCACAGTTTTTATTAAATTTATTCTTTATCAACTGACATTAATTTAGAAAATGTATAGTGTACTCATGTTCTTATTTATTCTTAACGTCTTTTATTAAAAACATGTATTTAGTAAAAAAAAATCGCTAATGATGTCGTATCTGTGTAGTGTAATAAAGAAATGCGGGCAATCCTTTCCCAAAAGCAAAAATATATATTTTTAATCATCGCTGTAGCATTAAGTACAGATACACATGTATTTATAAGTAGTCTGAAGAATATCATGATTTTCCTAGAAGAAAAGATTGAGTACAATAATTCTTCTGTATTACATGAAATTAATGTGGAGAAAATATGCTGGGCGTGGTATATTAATAGAAAGAGGGAATTGTACTAATATAATTACATAGAAACCTAAGCCGGTAACAGAGACCCACTCCAGCTCTTCCTCTCTTTCTCCACCTTTGATTACTGTCATTCATTTCTCCTGGCGCTTTCTATTTCCCGTTTTTATCTTTTATGGCTTAATTTCCTCCTCGCTTACCCATTCAGATAACAATATTATTTAGGTAGATGGGTGTGATGTGACGCACATCATATTCATATTAATCTTTTCATGAGAATGACCGTTTAGACGTATAGAAAATTTATATGATGTCATCTTTGAGAAAGGTTTTCGTTTTATTTATATCGCCGAGGAGAAAGCAAGAACGGAAAATTACTGTAAGAGGATTGCCAAGCTAAACTTATCTGCATTAATAACACGGAAAAATAAAAGGAGAACTAAAGCTTTGTCCAGAACAGAAACGAATCATACTATAAAATGTTTACGATCCTGTTCCTGAATTACCTGCTTGTGCTTACTTGACTATAATACATTTGGAACGTTTATTGTTCCTGCTTCATGTGAGTAAAACGTGAAAGGCACTAAAGGAAATGCAGAATATATTGCCAGCAGCTCATTTTTTAAAACATTTTAGAGACACAAATAAACACTTAATTACGTTTGCCAAATAGCAGTCGTCTTAAGAACTTTTAAACTCCTTTCTATTGTTTTCTTTTCTTGTAAAATTGACATAACAGGGAATTCCTTTGGCCATGTTTAAGTCTCACAATCCAAACTATACACCATAAAATATATGCCCTTCTCTCTAAATAAAAAGTTGCACAACAGGAATACAATATGGGTAAGAGCTCTTAAAAAGTCATTTTTTTCTCTGTTGGACGCAAATGCAATATTTAAAAGGAAATAAAAATTGGAAGATTTTTTTTGCAAACTTGGCTTTTTGTCTTCTTGGAATTTTCTGAATGCTTTTCAAGAAGAGTCTACCTACGCCTACAGCCTAACAAAATGTATATATAAAAGGTAGGTACACACTATCAGTAGTTATCCACCCACTTAACATGTTAATGATATAGTGTTATATTATGAAGGATATTTATAGTTAATTGCATATACGTTAGTGTGTTTGTCATAATTCAATGTAGTAGCAGCGTGAAGAAAGTCTTTCTAATAAGGTTTCTCGTCTGCTCTGTCATATACTAAGAAGGCACTTGTGTACAGAAGAGAATTGAATGGGTAGCTGAACAAAGGCAGCAGAGGCTTTGAAAAGTTTATGGAAGTCGCAGGATATGACAGGAGAAGAAATGAACATTAGCAAGCTGAAGGATGTCTGTCCCTATATTTGTTATATTATTATGTAGGATGAATTTCATAGACTCTGCTTAGAGATTCAACTCTTTTCGCTCATTATTAGTTTAGACTCCAGTTGGTTACGTCTGATGGGTAGTTCATATCTTTCACCAACTTTGGCTATAACACAGCCCCACATGCATAATGCAGATAGAAAGTATAAAACGGGCAGCATTCATTTACTTTAACTGACAGTTCCCTCGCCCACACCACAGTCACACATAGAAATAATACTCTTAATACTTAATACAGCATTTTAACTTGAAAACGGGAAAGCTGCAATATAAGTCTCAAAGATATACTCGGGTAGCAACTAGACTGACATTGTAAAGAAATCTCCCACATCCGAACTTTAACCGCTAAAATCTCGGCAATCTTATTGATCAGCAATGAAACTCCAACCTAAGAAGCTTTCCTATTTTCCCTACTTAAAAAATTATTATATTGAAAGAGAAAGGAGAGCGGATTACTTTCCCCACTATAAACTTTATTTTAATATCAAACCTTTCCTCTTTACTAACTGGAAACCTTTGTGAATAGACGTTCCTCTTTAATCGATCAGTTTTCTTCCCGTCCTAAAAGGATCGTGCAAATTATATCCCTTAAAATATTTCAGACTACAGTGCGGAATACATTTTGATCTATTCAGAATCTCTCTACCCATTATCTATTATTTTCTAAGTCAATACAAAATCTACTATCTCTACTCTTCTGAACTTACCTTAGCGACAAAGACTCCTATGAGAGCAGTAGCCAACTCTGGTGCAGACGACCCTGCTGCCATAAAAGTAGCACCGGCAACATCTGGGCTGATTTTCAACACTGTCAGCAAATAAAATTCGTATAAGATTTTTTAGGACCATCACAGAAAAATGTTTTGAAAATTTTTTGTGACTTTTTCTTAAAAAATATATTATAATATAAAATATATATTTTCTTATAAAGATAAAATAATGCAAGAACAAAGCTTCTCATCTGGGTCAAGTAATATCAAAACATTGTGACTTTATGAACCCGTTGATGCCGAATATATTCATTGTCTGATAAATATTTGGTTTGTTGATCAACGTTGCTGATGTGTATTCCATTGAAATACCAAAATAGAAAGTTAATAATAGCTAGTTACTGCTCTACCACCTTAAAGGAGACAAGGAATAATAAATGTTAATTAATTGCATATTTGATACTAGTTGATTATTTTGTGTAAAGTCAGCAGGTTTCAATTTTGGTCCAACAATGAATTTCAAAGAGTCAAGTCGGAAGTAGGGCAGAGAATAATGGAGTTCTTTGAAGTAAACAAGTAGCAAAGGTAATTTAATCTCGTAAATTAGAGTTGTTGATTAACAAAGGGGAGTTATTAGACGTTGGAGGAGAGCAAATAGGAAATGGTCTAGTTGGATACTTTGATAGCCTTACTTTCACACAAAAGATCCAGCGAAGGGACAAAGAATTCATCGCAGACAATGGCCAATGCCAAGAATGTGTAAGCCGTAGCGAGAATATAGAACATGAAGCCGCCATTTCTGCGGATGGCTTGAGACATCCACGGTCTTGGAAACTGTTCTATCGCTGGTTTGATGCACGGTCCAGGAAATGGGCCTAAAAATGAATAAATGAGTTGATTTGCATACCTAATGAGTTTCTATTGGAGGAATTGATTAGAAAAGTACCATCAGTGGTGGTTATGTTGTGATGATGATGTGGGGACTCCGTGGAAGAGCCAGTTTCGATGTCTGGCTCAACGGTTGTCTCATGATGATTAGGCGGGGTGTTGGTGTCCGTACTTTTCCAATGATGACTACTCTCCGTGACATCCGCCTCACTATTTGCATCGTGAGTAGATGGACCGAAACTGGAGCGGCTGGTCGGTTCGTGCTCAGTCACGCGGTGACTTTTCAGAAAATCCTTATCAGCATTTTTCAAGCGTCGTCCATTCAACGGGGAGTCGATGCTCATCGACTCACTTCTTCTCTGTCGACCATTTAAATTCTCTGGCTCTTGTTCAGCTGGAGAGAGGGGGCCGCCTTTGCTGGACCGGAAACTGGAGACGGCCAGAAAAATTGCACAAAGGATAAAAAATGACGGCGTCGCCCTCCTCTTCCGAACTTTTACTTTGCAATTTGCATTGGGACTCTTCATTGAGGATGCTATCGATTCCGAGGTTGCCCCCATCCTCTTCTGATTAGTGGACGGAGAAAGTGCCAAGAGTGCACGTTATTTATTTAAACCAAGTCGAGTAATTGGGAATCCCCAACCGACATCGGAAAGTAGGAAATCCAGAAAGTGTGTTTGTCCATTGGTAGCGTTTAAGAACATTAGCACAAATAAATAATCACCCACAGAGCAGGAAAAATAGAAGGGAAACAGCGGAGTCGCATGACCGAAATCCATCAATAGGCACGTTTTTGTAAATAGCGTTGTCCGAGAAAGGATTTAATTGAGTCGTTATTCCGCGGACACACATAAAAGTGAAATGTTGACCAACAACGGAAAAAATTAAATCAATCAATAGAGTCGTAAGTGTCCACAATCACGTTTTTGTTCCGTTTTCGTCGGATTCCCAATTAAGTTTGTTGTCGTTTCACAAACGTAATACACAATTAAAGGATCGTTATTCAAACCAATGCAGTGATGTAGATTTTTATAATTGACGTTTCATTTTTATACGGCAAATGAAGAACGGAAATGCAGAAATTGTGTCAATGTTGAAATCCCCGTCGAGTAGAAATGTCCAAGAATTGCCATGGAACATGAAAAAAAATACACACACTTAGATTAGAGAAAGTAGAGCTAACGAAAATTTAGTATTCGATATATTACTTACTATAGTGTCGGTAGTACATAAATACCTTATATTATTATATATTTATAGAATTTATACCCGGCCTAACGCCTAACTAGAATTTTCCGTGAAAATTGCTGCACACTCTTACTTCCGTAACTAGCCGTTCGCAGTGTTCTCAGTTAGTAAGTCAAGTCGGGCTACTAAAATAATAATAACTACATTTGACTTTAGATTTTCCTATAGGTTTCTATTATACATATACCACTATGCCATGCTGAACTGAGAGCTGAAACGCCTTTTGCATTTTTGAACACCACACGATTTACTCTTTAGACACGAGGACACGACAATTATTTTTACAAGATTTAAAAGTACACATTTTATGTGAAGTATAGCATATAGCCAATGAACCTGATGGGTGTACACACTTCATTCATAACTTCTCTACTTTCATTTCTTTTTCACTGTTGCGGTATATAAGTACTTAATATTGATTTCGTTTTTAAAATAAACGCATTGTAGCTTCTCTAATAGAACAAAATGTTCAATTTTTAAACCATCAGAATTTACAAAGCAATTGACCTTCAAAACGAGATACATTTTATGGAATTCGCTTATAGCTACTACATAACTTTGCAACATTATTGTGCATTAACGCTCTATGGAGACGGCGGGGGATTGTGAGTAATGTAACCGCTAACCATGCTAAAAAATTCTTAAAAATTGAAATAATAAAAGCAATTCTAACATTCCTAACACATTGTTTTAGAATCCATTTAGCGATGACAATGCAATGGCTTTTGCAAAATGTAAATGAAAGACTACATTATGGTATTTGCTCATTGTTTTGCAGTGCAAATTGTGTAACTGCACGTACGTTGTTGTATGGCCACATTCTACACTGCAGGAAATGACTCACTCAGTACTTGATGAATATGCAGATACTTAGAGAAACTAATAATAAAGTGGCATAGCCATTTCTGCATGTACATTTGCATAGTGACACAATAGGTTTCTACCACCACAGAGAAAATGTGAGAATGAACTTGATCAGAATGCATTGTGATATTCCACTGACCACAAAAGGTGCTTCTCATTATTAAATGAACACTAAATGGCCAGCATATATGAATTCTGGAAATACGGGAAATTATCAATAGCTACAGTAAAACAGGTAACTCCTTGCAATAGTGTGAGGCAATTATTAATAGCCGCTGCCTACTACTAAGTTGAATGTAAATGCAGCCGTAATATTTGTACTACTTATGTCAAGGTCTAGCCATTCTTAGTCGTCTTTCATAAAATAGTGAAAAGAAGTTGAGAAATGTTTGAGAGCGACTCGTCAGAGAGGAAGAGTAATCGGTGGAGGCTATGAGAGGAGGAATGGCTTCGTTTCTTTAGAAAAGACACTAAAGTAAAAGTTTGGTCCACAATTTTCTTTTGTATTAGATATAAACTAGAAGGTAGAAGGGAGCTATATATCATGATTGAAGCTGAGACTGGACTTGAAGAAAAATGAATGGCTGTTGGACTTTATGCATTGCAACATTTACTACGTGGCAGAGTGGCGCGGTTCGGTGGCCAAGGAGGCTGGACTGAATAAGGAATTGAATGAGCTGGAGTCTGTGGACGAAGAGGCTGGAGAGCGGATGGGACAGGGCAGGAGCTGCTCAGCAGTCACCGATTTCCAGTTGGGTCGAGCGGGCCTTTAATTCAGGGCCTACATTATAGAGCTACTGAGGAAGAGTCGTTCATGCAAGACTGAACTAGCAGACGGCGGGTAGAGGATGTGGTGACTTGATTTTTGGAGTCGAATGGAAAGTGGCGGAGAGGAGTGCGGTAATAAAAATAAAAGGCAAATCATGAGTAATGTGAAGCTGACTTGATGGAATCACCCGGTGTAACTCTCCACTCTCCACCATTTATTATTATTGAGCTATTTTTTCTCCGCTCTCTCCTTCCTCATTAGTTATTCTTCCCTTGTTCCACATTGCCACTTCAACTATTGCTTTCTCTCTTGAGACATTCGTTTCCCGTCCTACGGAGGCAACCTTCTTTCGAATGTCCACACAAGACGTGTGAGTACCTGCCTATAGCCACCTAGCCTCATCTCCCACTCTCTTTCCTACCTCACGCCTTTTCCGTTTCAACACCTTCTTTCAATACAGCCCAAGGAATTCCATCCAAACACTTCTCAATTCATTTTCAAATCCCCTCAAACCTTTTTCACTTGATACACTTGACAGCACACAAACTCTCTGGATGGGATAATAATAAAAATACTAACTCCGCCAACCTCAGAATAGCTAGAGCACCTTTAGCATATTAAACAGAGGGCTACAGTCGACACATTTGAAATCCGACTACCTGTACCATTAGTTCAGAAATACATCGTTACCCTACCAAATATCAAAGATATCTTTTCATGTTTAATCTGTTTTCTATTAGGAAATTTAGTTAAATATTGAAGTTTAATGTAGGTACTGTGTTAAAAGTTATAGTTATTCATGTTTCTTGTGGAAGAGCAGCCGCTACCTCTGTTGACTATGGTGTTAGGCGAACTGGCCCCAGGACAACTGGCCCCTAGGACAACTGGCACAAATGGGAGGAGCAAAGAGCTAG
>JAAAYG020000895.1:12210-29152 GCA_009936455.2 Tomocerus minor
ATTTTAAATATAATATTATCTTCATTATTTGCAGATCATGTACTCAATCGTCTGGATAATTAATAAACTCTGAGAAATTTTGGTCAGGTATATAGAGATTAGAGATTAGTTAATTTTGCCTTTCGCCCAAAAAATAAATTTCTCCCACTAACTTATTATTCAGTATTGGATAACTGTAGCATGTATCAGTAATCTGACATACAAGGAGCTATATTAGTGAAAAAAAAGTTGAACTATTTATTTTAGGCTTACATGAAAGTTTCCCCTGATATGCAGTGCGCTATAAATAGTGGATGAAGTCAGAGTTTGCCACGCCCAGCTACATGGACGGATAGAAGAACAGAGGATGATTGTTTCGTGACCATTACATCTAGTTTCTAAAATCCTGATACACTGCTAAGCTTTGATAGGATGTTATTGATCTGCGTGTAGTCTACACAGACTGTCAACTCTCGTTACATCAAAAGTTCTACAAAAGTTGACATTCAAAAAACAGATACATAAAAGATGCCACAAGGTATTTGTGTTTGGTCTACACTGGATGGATGGATTTACTCGGCTATTACATTCACTTCGCTGTGTACATAGTACCTATACTAGAAGATACACGAGTTGTGCATTGTAAAGTACTTTTCCCCATAATATTCTGTCCTCTGAGAATGGATAAGTGAAGAGAGCTGTAATGGTGCATTAGGAGAATCTGGAAAGGAACTATTCACTTTCATTTTTCCAGAAAATCTTGAAGTAAAGCATTGATTGATTCCCTCAAATAATTTTTTGAAGATATTTGGTGAGGGAACTATACCGACAGTGACTTTCTCTCATGCTGTGTCTGTGGACGAAAGGAGAGCCACTTTTTATAAAGGTTACTTTCGTCTAAGATATACGTATATTTGTGTTAAACAGGCTGTAAGAACTGTAAAACCAAATGCGACAGCAATCGAATGCTACGGCAAAGTGTGTTTACACTGCTGAGAGATTTTCTCTGTAGCTCACTATTGTCTGAAATCCGGTGTGCTATATTAACATGAACTTATAAAGAGGGAGACAGGTACTTTCTTTTTTCTATAGGAAGTTCTTCTGTTCCATTCAATACAAACATATACTTACTTTTCGGCTCATCTCCAGAAAAGGAAGTTGAATGGAACTGACGAGCTGAATTGCCTTGGAATTGTTGAGTTGGATGATTTTCCAACGGAAAAGTGGGTCTATTGATGTCGATGATGCTGAGCTTTGACTTCCTATAGTATATACAAAAAGAGATGGAGACCTGACTGTGATATGACGTTTCAAGGGAATCAATCTCCTCGTCCTTTAGACAAAAAAATCCTACAAACTCTGGGGATTGATTTAAGTACAACGTACAAGTGACAGCATTTGTCCATTGTTATTTCACTAATGTTTAGTTCTTTCAATGCTTTTTCTTACTCTCCAAAACCTGCAAATAATGCAGGCAAAACTTTTTTATTACACGAATAAAATATAATGCAATCCTATTCTTTAGATTTAAATCTTTAGTTTTGTGTTGTTCTTCCAGTAACGAGCACACAACATTAATGCTGTAAAAACATATCGATGAAAGTAGGGCATGGTTCAGTAGAGCTGAAATAAGTCGTGAAATTTTATGCAATAGATATTTAAGCGCAGCCTGCATTTTGGTAGTTTCTGATTATTTCCATTTGGAATATATATGCAGGTTCACTCTTGTCATTATTATCGAGCACTTGCACTCATATCATGTTGCTACTTTTCCGTAAGGCACCAAAATGACTTGCAATTTGCAAGTCATTTAGCAGGGCAAGTAAAATATTATTAGTTCAGTAATAAGTTTAGTTTGTAGAGCAAAGTAATTTGTAGAGTATGCAGCTCTGTGCCAGGACTATGAAGCTATGTGTAGAATTCGTCCCGTTTCATGCAAGAGCATATTGCATTGTTGAGTGACGATGTATTTTAGTGAAGGGGATGGGATGTCTTATCGATCCCAAACTTTGTTGTAGTAGTAGGCTAGGAGTGTTATCCAATATACGCGAAGGAGCAAGTCAGTATCAGTTGTTGAAGTCTGTGTCTGGCCTGACTTTCTATGTGTAGTGGAACTAGTGAGAGAGTTAGGAGTTTAGGACTAGTGGCTTTTCTATAGAGTAACTCGCAACTGTTCTCTGTAATAATGCTGAGTTGACTACATGGGAATGACTATAGAGATAAAAGTCGGCCTCTCTCTCTGCTCATTTCATCTGCAATGTACAAAAGTATTACTTATGTACACTAGTTTCCAAAGGAAAATAAACAAGGCTGTCTGTGTAGTCAGCAAAGTGTAAATACTTGCACCAGAATACTTACAGACAGCTAGTCGTTTTTGACGGAAGGAATCGACTATTCTCTTTATGCCTACTCTATATGTATGTGTCAGTGTGCAGAGATGAAATCCTCGGGCAGAAAGAACACTCGAAAATGTGAAAGATTGCATATGTTACTTTTCCTCTCGCATTTCTTCCCACAGTAATATTTGGCGGGCATTAACCAACACAGACACGGCTCGGGTGTGACACTACAGGCGACTTATTGCAGAATCCCAAAATACTGGAGGGTGCCACCTTTTCCTCTGAGAGCTCTTTTCTTTCATTCAGCTCTTTTATGACTTTGTTTATATACATTGTTGACATAAATCAAAAGACAAATACGGATGTGAGCTCAGTGCTTCCACCTCCTTTTCTTTCCCAACTACGAATTGATTTTTTTTATTCTTCTTTCACTCCGTAACATTGAAATTAAACCGTGCAGTCAATATCTATCTTTCTTTTATCTCTATTCATCTTGAATTTACTTAGAAACTCATTCAAGTTACTTATAACATGTACAAAGGCATCTCATCTTAATTTGTATCACGACTACGTTCGTCTAAGGGTTTAACAAACAAAGAATCATTCTCAACTTAAATATAAAGTCAAGAAATGAGGAAAATTATGAACCTTTGCTCTATGCATGAACTTTTCCCTTTAATCAGCATGTAAAGAGATCGAGCATAGCATAAAGCTAAGGATCATTAATTTTGCCAAACTAACTTTAGTACTCCGTAATTGTTCCTCCAGTCAATCTAGATACAATTAATTGTTAATGGGTTTATCGGAGCAACAATATTATCAGTACACACTAAAGTTCAACAGGAGAACACAATGATTAATATTTCTCTTGTAATTACATTAACAATGGCTCATATTTGTTAATTAATACCTCATTATTGTAAGTAACTGTATTGTAGTCATTGTGGTCTCACAACAGAGCTCTTTTAGTAAATACCTTATCAGTAAGCATTCTAAAGTGCATTTGACAGGCACTACTCTAATTAGATCACTAATAAATATTTGTGTGTAGCCTATGTAGGTATACTTATATTTATTTCTATATTTAATAATTTCTACAAGTGAATTACATTAGCTTTTGTATTATAGAATTTAATTAGTAACAACTAGATCCGTACATTGTTAATTTACTGCTTTATCAAATATTATCTGCATCTATTTACCTTTCAACTAATAACTACCGCAATAAACAAAACAACTGAGACTCTGATCTATATGTAATAGTATTAATTACGCATATAGTTACTTTTACTTATACTTAACGGATATTCACCCGTATGATTGTTAACTGGAGTACCGACATCATCTTTGTGAACAAAGTCATAACAAGATAGAAGTTAATTAATCTGATTATACATTTGTTTTTAATTGCATAGAGTAATATTTTTCTTAACTCCTTGATATAGGTATGGAATTATTTTTGTGAATATCTATATTATGCTCTCCATTCGGCAGTTTTGATGAATATCAGGAATGAGTTTTGTTGGATGGGGAACTACATAAGTATGAAAAATGTCATTGTTTGTACACTTCTACAACATCCTTCCTACAAATCTCTCTAGTCATCTAAATAGTATAGAAAAAGGTATTTCACTTTGACTAGTACATTGATATTTCGATGATGAATTGCATAAAAGAGTCAGTTATTGTATTGTAATTACAGTACAGTATAAGTTGGCAGCGATTTAATTTGTTTCCATTTGATTTGACGTCTAAAGGAAATAGATAAGAAATGATTGCCACGTTATTCGTCACGGAAAGGAAATGAGTGGAGAAAGAAATATCGTCGAGAGAGTAGAAAAGAGAAAGTGCTAGGGACAAAAGATGTCTCGGGGGTTTAATAGTCTTCTGGTTCTTTTCGCCGACAGCAGCGACAACACAAAACACAACAAAGACAGAGGAGGAGGGCTCCAGAGCCGCCGGCAATGGCAGCAGTGACCCAACTAATGTTGAGATGAACGTTGAAGACAATAAACTGATTACCAGTCACTTTACACTTGGCCTCTGACTCGTCGTGAATCCCGGTAGAATTACTCGGGCAATTTTGAACACCATTACAGACGAGCTCTTTGGCTATACAGAAGCCCTCAGGTCCCGGACAAATGAATCCACACTCCTCATTTTTCTGCTCTAATTTGGAAGTCATGAGAGAGCCGTCGGTATTTCTGGGGAGAAGAGTGACCTCGGTCCACGAGATCACGAAATGCAATTTGGATGCAGCAGACGCCTCGAGTCGGATTGTAAGTGGTCCTCCCTGCTTGAGCTTTTCTGCCGTGAGGACAGGGAGCTTGGAGGAAATTTCCGTTTTCCGATCACCTACATTCGAATCACCACACAAATTGAGAATTGGCTGATTTTGCTGCTTCTGAGGATGAGAGTGGAAAGGTGGAAGTCCCGACACAGGGTTGTAGTACGAACTGCTTCCTCCAGCTGCCGGAGATGGCGACGCGGGAGAGGAGGGCAGATACAGTTCCAACTTGGCATCCGCACACGACTTGCTCGATACGGAAAACACCAATTTATCCAAATGGATCCAAAGGTCTTTCCCTGGATGAGTTTTCAATTCCCAGATGCAAGATACTGGCTGATCTTTCAGAGCTGGGTTGTAATAAAATGGAAACTTCAATTTCCCGTCAGCACTTGGACCAAGCTCAGATGGCCCACATAGGGGGCCATGAATGAATTTGTACGACCCTTCAAAGATGGGCACATTCGACTTAAAGTAGTTGGCAAGTGCGTGACGAGAATCCACACGCAAAGACATCTCCGCTTCCTCTCCTTGTGAAATCAGTGTGACCGGGTAGCTGAATTGCCCTTGATTTTCCTTGCACAGGCACATCCTTGATGAATTTCTCAACGGATCCATCAATGTCACCTACGACAGTACACAAAAGTTTTACATACGGAAACAGTCACTTCTAACTTTCCTACAACTCTAACTCTACAGGAACAGGAAACAACAAACGAGTTTTACACTCAACTAAACAACTTTGCTTCGAAACGAGGGAAAATACAGGAGGGATCAAAACAGAAATGTGACATTCCCTAAACTGTCTCAGGGAATAAATATTTTCACAACAGTAATTTATTACTTTCTCTGAATCGATAGTTTTGATAAACTCGTATAAATCGCTCATTATTAAAATCAAGGTCATTCTTTGACAGTAGATATGAGTAAAGAGTAAAGATGACCAACCAGCACAGTACGTATTTTTTGATAATGTCCAATAAAGTGTTGTAACGAAATGTAATTATATTATTAATTATTAATAAAGTAGAACATTTTTACCTTATCAACGCGATCAGTCCAGCAATTGACGCATGAATCCTGGTTGTACTTGAAATTAAGGTTTTTAATGGTGATGATAACTCGTGCAAAAAGTCTTTTAGTGGAGACGAATCGGAATCTGCAGATGATAGGCTTCTCATCGGCTTTGTAGACGAGGGTATTGAGAGGTGATGCAAACTTTCCCTCGGACATTTGCCAAGCTGCGAACACTTCATCACAAAGCGTGCCAGCCACAGACTCACCATAATGGCTATTATTGAAGAAGTCATAATGTGCCCAATAGTAGAGGGAACTGCCACTATAGCTCCCAGTCTTCGACTCGAAGCGAACAAAGAGAGCGTTTGATGTTGACACAAAATCAAACTTCTCCAGTGGTCTTGAGAAAGTGTCGCAAAAAGTTTTTATAATTTTCGAGTCGTCGGCCCAGCTGGCATCGTAAATTGTGAGAGACTCTCCACACTCGCCGTCCCACTTCCTGATGGGAGCTTCGATCCGTTCGATCCGAAAACTGGGAAAGTACAGACGGACGATTTCCTCTGCTTTGCCCACCATCAGGTAGGTGCACGTTGTGTGAGGAGGATACCAATGGGAGACGGACCAGAACAATCCCTGCTTGTCTCCCGAGTTTGCCAGAGCCGTGCTGGTGAACGTCCAGTCACAAGTGCCGTTCTTTTTCCCGGAAGTCTCGACATGTCCTGGCCAATGAGCCACGTTGAAGTGAAAGCCCGTGTTGAGTAAAGGTCCCGCCGCCGACGTGACGAATTCGACAAAGAGATCCGAGCCGGTCCCGATGATCGAGTACGGAAATTTCCCCATTCCGCAAAACGTGCCGATCACCGGGCTCTTTTCGTCTTTGCCGTCGTAGATTCGTATGTAGTCGTTGGGACAGTCAGAGCCGATGGCCTTCATTGGACACAGCATCAGATTCTCACAGCGCTGACCGTCAACATTGAACTCTTCGTTTTCGATGTGTAGTTTGGTGAAGGGGAGGCGAGTGTTCAAATAATATTTGCAATGTAAATTCCTCGGATAAATCCCCGGGTAGGCTGGAGACTGCACGTAGCAAGTCTGCATACGGCAATCCCGGAATACCCGCTCGCAATATGTGTTCGGCACCACCTGAAAAATCAAATGCAAATGCGGTCTAAGCCCCAGCTCTGAACTCGACTCACGGAGAAGGATAGGGAAAAGCTTTCACCCACGCCACATCACATCCGCTCTCGAGACATTCTCTCACTACCCACTAAACCTTTCTAGATAATAGTAACATTAGACGGCGACTATACCCGCAGCACTCTCCTCACTCAGTTCATGCATTATGTATAGCCAAATTCTCACATCTGCTTCCACTAAACTAAATAACAAAACTTTATCGCCAATGTCACTCGTTTCATAGCTTTGTGGAAATTCTGAGTGTTTCACTGGCGTTTCTTACTAAATATCCTTCCTTTCAACCATAACGTCTCTTATAATAAAACTTGCCCTCACAGACATCCACTATGTGCAGGCATTTTCCCTAAAAATATTATCGACTGATACTAAATATGAATTCCCTTTTCTTATGCTACAGCATTTGACTCCTGTCTAATCTTGTCATGTTGTTTATGTCGCTTTGTGCATTCTGCTGCATTTCATTCACTCAGTATCTCGTGTTTCCGATTTGTTGAGCACTCACCTCACCCCGTCGATTCGGATAAAGTTCCGGATGTTGACCATAGCGAAGATAAACTTCGTATTGTTGTTCGGCCCGAGAGTCGAAACGAAAGTAGGTCTGTTCCGTGAAATTGTCCACGTAGAATAAAAGGCGAACGACACTCGTCTCCGAAATAAACGTCTGGGGCTGCTCGATCTCACCGCAGAATTTACCAGGCTCTCTCCGATTGCTTAGTCCACTCTTCCCATTCCCATCAATGATCTGCACGAAACAAAATTATTTATTTAAATGCAACTCTCTCCGGAAATTTCGTTCCCAATTCCTCCAATAGGGGTGCCCGCCTCTTCTCAATTAATGCACATTCTAATCTAACACTCTTCCAGCTAATGGCTTCCCTGGATCCATTAAATGCTTTATTTATATCTGTACAAAAATCATATTACTTGCGGTTTGTATCTCCTCTAGAGAGACGTATATTAAACACATTTAAATATGATTCGGGGAATTCTCGCAACGTTTAGTTATGCAAAATTATTTTAATTTATGAAATAACTTCATCCTGTAATTCCATCTCATTTATCTCAATTTCCTTAATAATGCTTTCATCCTTAGGCATTCTATGCGATGGTTTTTAAAACAGTTGCTAACAGACCATGATGCTCTTATTGCATGTTGTACTATAGAACAGATAGAAGCTAGCATGGACTAAAAGGCTTATAAAAATTCACAGATGTCGGCGGTGATAAATGTTCTCCATGCTTTTCAGCTTTATAGGTACATTTTACACAGAGAAAGCATTATAAAACGAAAGAGCAGAAAGGGAAAAATATAAGAGCTGCCACGTCAGGCAAAAAACTTTTAACAGAAGAAGAGTACACATTGTGTAGCTCTGAAAATACGCTATTCAAGATCTGTCTGTACAAGGCAATAATTTATATGGCTACTGATGCGACAAACTAAAGCTTTACTCGAATGGAACGTGAAGGGCAAGAATTTTTGATGTAGGAAAACTATTTTGAAAGGTGAAAAATTAAGTAGCTAGTTTTCTCCCCTAAGTAAATAAAGTCATCGGACCATAACATAAAATACAAGATAGGTCAACAAATCCAGACAGATATATCTACCAATAATAAAGATATTGAATTAAATTAGTAATTTATATTAACTGTAAAAGGAAGTTAAGGAATTGGTGAGGAGTGAGAAGAAAGAATGATACAGACAGACTTATTTTCACTTAGTTATATTTAGTAGGAGCTAAGAGAACGAGTCCGTCGGCAA
Source organism: Tomocerus minor (assembly GCA_009936455.2). Taxonomy (NCBI): domain Eukaryota; kingdom Metazoa; phylum Arthropoda; class Collembola; order Entomobryomorpha; family Tomoceridae; genus Tomocerus; species Tomocerus minor. Next base: position 20,789 of record JAAAYG020000895.1, read on the forward strand.
CTACAGTGAAATAATAAAAATAAAACTGACTTCCGCGTCAAATCCAAATTGAAAGAACACTTAAGAAGCAAACCGTGAAGAAAGAAAGTAAAAAGTCAAGGGAATTCCGGCAACTTTCTCCACAAAAGTCAAAGCAGTCCAAGTCTAACTTTTGCTACATTTACACTTCTACTTTCTCCGACAGTATCAATGCGAAGAGTTAAGAAACTGAATCTTCAGCGAACCACACTAGCCGAACTCAAGTCAACTAATCCGAAGCCCTCCATATGTACTGCGAACAAAAGTTTTCCCTTTTGTCCTTTTCAAGTCTGAGAGGAAAGCGGTCGCCAGACACTATTTACCTACTCCGCCTAAGTACAGTACAGTAGCTATACCATTTTCTAAATGAACATCAACTTCTTAACCCGAGGAACCTGCTGAGAATACTCAAGTTAAGGCCCTTTTGATATCAACTTTTATCTGCATTCGAATAATGTACACGCTGTCACTTACAGACAGAAAACCAATTACAAAAGAAATGATAATATAGCTCATGAGCCTCCATAGAATATTGATTAAAAACGGATAAGTGAATTCCAATGCTATCCGAATAATAAACGCATAAATACTACCTACTTACTTACAAATACTTACTTAGTTCTGTAGGTACTAATCGTGCTAATACTCTTAACTTTTTAGTATTTTTTACTTTAGCCAAACCATTTTGTAACCATTTTGAAAATTCTGTTCAGCAATCACACTAAAAGTCCTAATGCCCTACATTTGATTCGACTTACAAAAGAAGAGTTAACACAAAATCAACAAAGAAACAAAAGAAACTATTGTATCCATTGCACGTTGATTTTCCATTACATTTGTCTGTTTAGTTTCTCGAATAAGAGCAAGAAAACAAAAGGGTTTTATTTTCTCTAAAATATTAGGAAGTTGGTGCGCTTGAAGGTTTGAAATCATCAATAATGTATGAGACTTCACAGAGTTTTCTACATTTATATTTCGAATAAAATTTTCATTCAATTAAAGTTCCCGTCCAGACATTTTATCCTTGTTAACCATTTAAAAGGAGTGTTACAGAAGTCGACATTGCATTCAGAGGAATACATAGCTGTACATGGGTGGGTAGATAAGTATTAGGACATGGTTATCCGCTCTTTTTATTAGAGTCCACAGGATTCATACATCCGAAGCGAGAGAAGTAGGAAAATGAGAAGAAATGGAAAAGGGCTCTTCATTTTTCTGGAATTTTTGAACAAAGCCCTCTTCAATATGTTATGGGAAGAGAAGAAAAGAAGGAAAAGTCAGTCGGAGGATTTTATTCGTAGATAAGAGAGTAGTAAGTCAGGACAAAGCCGTCAGAGTTTTTCATTTGGTTGTGGTGCAGTGTGCGTGTTTTATGGAGCACTGTAATCCTGCGGTGTTTTGTTAGTTAGGTGTGCATCTAATCCTCGTATTTTCATGTTTGCTTCAATTTAACAACCTTAGAGCTGAGTTTTCCTTGGTTTGGCTTCCCCGACTGCAGCGAGTTATCCCGTATAGTATTACATATACATAACATAGTAAAAGGTTGTCGGAGAAGAGCAGAGCAGGAGACTGTTTCCCAACTATGTAGAAGGAGTAACGTGAGTACGTCACTTGTGAGTAATGCGTCCCGGGTCTCTCATCAATAATCTTCTTGTCAACCTCCGAAGGGAAAGGGAACGGAGCTGAAGGCAGTGCAGTGCGTTCTGTTGTGGAGAAAGAACTGTAGAAAGTCAAGTCAAAGGGAGCTGTAAGGCAAGGAAGGGAAAGCCGTCAAGTCAAATGAAAGCGAAAAAAAAGTCGTCTGGTCTACCGAGGAGTCTGGTCTGGGACTAACTGTGGAACTGGTACACATAAATACAGAGAAATTCTTGTAAGTTCCGTTCGTTCCAGCTTCCAGCTATCCACATCCAACAACGACACGCACAGAACATGAACTCTCTGTTCAGTTACACAGTTTTTCTATCCTTAAGCCCCACATGTATTTGGCGAAGGCAAAGGAAGCCAAAACGCAATTCACCAGCCGAGAATTGCACTGCCATAGCATAAAGTACATACAAGAGAGAGAGAGAGAGAGAGAGAAGGCAATAGATTGCAAAGCCTATGGGCAAAGGGAAAACCACGAGGACCGCCATCATTTCATTGTGCTACATACTTGCATACATAGTACATTTCTACATGCATATAGACACAGTGGTAGCAAGGAATCAGAGAGGCAGCCGACCTCCATCACAGCACTCCTTCGGGGATTTTATATTCACATTTACTTGTATACTACTATTTTTACATCCTCCTCTTCATATACCAAAACAGTTCTACATACAATGGCACAACTACTCTAGCACAGGAAAATCTTAGAATTTATACATACTTACCACTGCACAAATACACACTAGAAATTATAAAGAAGTAAAAAAGAGGAAATAGCGACAAGTTATAAGGATACCTAAGCTACGTAGGCCATTCTAAAAAATAATATACAAGTTACATTCAAGTTGGGACGTATTTTTCGTAAGTAGGCTTTGTTGCATTATTATGTACAAATAACAGCGCTATTGCGCTATAAATACATAGTGTATAAACACTATAGATAGAAATAGTAAGGAGTGTACATTATTGAATGTAAGGAATGCATTATCAAAAGAGCACATTAACAAATATTATGTTGATATGAAAGAAACTGTGTACGGAAGCATGGGAGCGTGTTCAGTGAAGATAAGACACTCTCCCCGTCACACCATTACAAATACATATATAAACTCATTGGACTGCGAATGGGCAAAGCGAGACGAGAAGAGCTACGACTTTCAAAAGAGTAGATGGGAAAAGGGAGATGAGGATGTAAAAAGTGTAGTTTTATACGTAGGTATATGCCCCAGACAGATAGTAGAATGAGAAAGCGCTTGTTCTCGACAATTTTTGGCCAGGCTACATGGAGTTAGGTTCACATGGAATGTTTTTATAGCAAGAAATACTAATTTATAGTGGCGGAGGAAGGAAGATGACTTTCGGAGACATTCTGAAGGAAGGTCTACTTAAGAATAAAATAAATGAGAAAGTCATTCATAGTTGAATTCCTTTGAAATCTACAGCACCCGACTCAATTCAACTTTTCTTTATCATCACACACTTAGTCTCCCGGTATTTACGCCGAGCTTGTGTGACAGCATTAGTTTAGCTTTTGCATTCAATTGCAATGGATAGGCGACGCGCGAGGACTAAAGTGCACGTCGTACACACAGTGGAGAAACTAAGCTTTCTTTTCCAATACAGTGATTGTAAGTGGGGCAATGATAGTTATTGGGGTTTACAGACTACTCCCTCCATGTGTAATGTAGCTAATAGTGAGAATCCTGTCAGGAATCAGGAGGACAGAGGCACCACTAAAATCCTACTGATAGTAATGAACAAATGTAATTTTGGCAAGAAATTCCTACGGATGTCGGAACAAGTTCTGTTATTCTCATTCTTTATGCAGTCCTTGGGTGAGTCCAAAATGTAACCGTTTTATAGAGAGTCGTTGTCGCCTCGCCTTGGCTCACTCCCGTCCCCTCCTTCTTACTATTCTTACTACAATAAATTTATCTAGAGCGAAAGTTCCTATGACTATGTCTAACTTCCTATCTATTTATTTCCTTCTTTCATTCAGTTTTCTACTGATATTCGCATCACTGCCTCTCTATGAACCTATTAAACATTAATGCAGACGAAAGATGAGCGCTGCGGATTTAGAACCTTCAAGGTTGTACAACTTTACACTGCGCATTAATAGTTCAAATGGAATTCTGTACTTCTTAGTTTCTCAACCGTGGGGAACGGGATGGGCCGTAAAATGTAATTCTGGTGAGAATGCGAATGAAGAAGCGCAAAATGGAGTTAATTAAACTTCGGATACTATCTGCATTTGCACTGAGTCTTAGCAAAAATCCTTTCTTCTTCAACAACCACCTATCTGTGAACACTCATCTATATTAGATCCATGTACTTTCTATGTTGGGTAATTACCAACTTTTCTTATTCCTAACATTTTCAAACCGAGCATTTTATTCTGACAGACTCCACAACACACTTTTACTCTTCAATAAAACAGTTACCGTGAAAATTAAATTACTATCCCTTGGGCAAATACGCACTTCAAAGGGCTATTGTCAATGCTAGCCCTATACTGACATTCCTCCTATCTACATGTATAACTCACTCCCATTGCTATGCCTCAGTTATTTTCGTCGTTTAAATAAAGAGGAAATTATGGAAATGAGCCATAGACATGAAAGTCCTATTTACTTAGTTTCGAGAATGTTATGTCCTTAAAGACTAGCACGGCACGTTTCCAAAAGCATCTTTGTGTTTGGGAACAGACAATAAGCGTCAAATTTATCCAGATAAATGTAAGCAGTTTGGAAAAAATATTTTAGTTGTTTTTAGCATTTTCTTCGCATAATCCTTTCCTAGGGCAAACACATTTATAAAAGTCGCGAAGGTATTATTTCAATTTTTACGGTGGGTGTGTTGTATTTAAACCGGAATTGAGCAAGCGTCTTCTTAAAATATTCATACCTTTCAGAGCAATATTAAAGAAACTTGGTTTTTATGTGTAGCTACTCTTTTCCTGTACCTACATGGCACGTTTTTCTCTAGGTATCCCACGTTTCTACTCAGAATATCCAAGAGCATCCATTGTTTAAAGAATCAGAGCGTGAAAAAGTAATTTGTTTACCTTATCTTTGTGAAGTGATACATCGTTAAAAATATAATTTATCATTGTCAATGGGAAACATGGTTGATAGTATCTATAAGATCTACTACACTGAGAATTTCATGGAAAAAATTCTTTCCGAGCTGGCTGTATTTTACCGAAGGCAGTGTTTTAGAAAATCATTTATTACAAGTGGCAAACACACAGCAAGTGCTAGTAGGTCGTGCAGGCTATAGAAAATGGGGCTAGCAAGAGTAGAAAGTGTATAAGTACAAAAGACTTATTGGATTACCTTCTCTCATCCGAATGCATCGATGCTCTAACTCGTGGAGCATGAAATCTTCTAGTCTATCGAATTATCTTCATGGCGAATCTCCATGTCCCCGAAAAATACCCTGCTACTCATTGTTCTCTGGAAAAAGGGCTATGAACGATGTAAATGGCTAGGATAAATAGAAAGACACTTTGACTAGATTCGCCAGCATAAGTACTGAGGTGTACATTATGTAATGCAATAATGCAAAGCACAGCCAGCTACTGTTTACGTTTTCTCCTCGTATCTTTGCACAGGCACTTTAATCTTGATTCATCTGCCATGAACTCATACATATTAACGAAGATTCCCTTTTTATCAGTTAAAGGATCAGAATAGCATTTCAAGTTGTTGTTCTTGCCTTGTAATGTAATTGAAAATTGCGCTTCGTGCTTCTCAGACGAAATTCTACTCATCTCAATTCGACTTGACTGCTCTTTGACATAAAACAGAACATGATTCTGTTTGAAGCTTTTCGTATACCTATACTTCTTCCGAAATAGATACACCCTTTGATATTCTATCATACATACTTGTCTGACTCTGTGGCAGAGTACAAGTATTATTGACTTGTATTTTGTCACTGAGCAAAATAAAGAAATAATTGAATATACGCAGTTACGAACACCTACACGACGGAATGTATATCATCAATGATAAGTTGACATTGTAGGACAATAAAATAATTAAAATGAAACTGGATGTTGTTTACTCTCCTTGTCCGGGTGACTTCATTTTAATAAAACTGAGTTAATTAACGTTATTAAAGCACTATGATTTTGATTAAATGTCCTCATAATTTTCTGTCCTCGATACATATGAACTGAATCAAAATTAACTGCCATAGACTGATGCACTGATATCTAGATGCAGATTGCATATCACCATAATATATATTATTCCTTGCTGTAGCTTAAATGTTGAGTAGGTACTTGGAGGACATGATTTTCCATTGTGACTATACTGACGATGACAATGATTTCATTATTTATTCAAGAGTTTGATATTAAAGTGAGTTTAGTAATAGCACTAGAAGATTTGAGTTGACTTGGCATGCTGATGTAAAACGAGTAATTCATTATGTCGAAAGGCTGTAGTCCTGGAAGCAAAGTGAAGAGGTATCACAATTTCCAGGAAGGAACTAAGGAACACACGAGCTTCTTGCTTTGTTTTACTCCGTTTATGCCCAACAAAATTGTGGGCTCTGAAGTGAGCTTTCCCCTTCTACTTATGTGGTGTACGTGCCCCGTGGTATCAAACTAACTAAAAGCAAAAGCAGAGAGAATGAAACCAGAGTTAAGCCCAGTTAAGTACGCATTCCTTCTTCCGTGGCACTTTATAGCAGGACAGAGTCTGTACCTTCTCTTTGATACTAGCAGTGAATAATACAGCTTATTGTACTGATAAGGCATGTAACACATTAACATTGTGTTGCTGATCTGCCCTGCTGGTTGCCCAAAACGTGGATTTGAGATTCCAGCTGAGAATCTCCTTCCTCCTCTTATGTACATACCCTAACACTCTCGACATTTTCTGGCCAACCAGCAGATTCTCAATTACATCATCCAAGAGATATTAAGTTTTCCAGAGAAAATCAAATATCCGACCGACTGTTGTCACAGTCAAGACTTCAAGAGGCAACTGCAGTTTTCGCTGATGCTAAACTGAATGTGAACGTATTTAATAATGAGAAAGGCAAGCAATATGCTACAGTGTCAACTTCCTTATTTAATCTTCTTCTCTCTTTACTTTACCAGGATACACATTTCATTACTTCCTTCATTGTTTGTTTGCTTTCTTTATTTATATACAGCCTTTATTTTCATCCTCCTGATCTATACACACTTCAGGCTTCAGATGTAATTCTCAAATTGCCAAAATACCTACTGAAAACAACAAAAGCAATACTTCTTGTACACCTATGCGGAATTAATAAGGCCTCTACCTAAAAGAGATAGTTATTTGAAGTAAAATAAAAGTCGGAATACGTAGTATTCAGCTGAATAGTACAGCAAGAGATTTAAAAAATTCTACAAATGATCTTTTATAAATTGCAGATAGAAAGGAAAAATTGTTTGCACACTCCTGCCTTTTCCAACATAGATTTCTCTTTGACAATTCATCCATGGATGAAAGGCATTATTGAATAAAGTGAATGTCATGTACTCTTGCTGGAAGTCAACTATAGACTTTCCTGCTTTTCCAAAAACGGAAATGGACAAAATGGGCTAAAATTCATATATGAAATAAAAGAAGAGGAGGAGTACACGTTTGGAGAGATTATTTGTGTAGTCAACGTGAGTTTTCCTTTTCTTCTATCAAAAGCAGAGGCATTTATGCTTGATTTCCTTGGTACACGGCCGGCAAAAAGCTATATAAGTTAGAAAAGCAAGAAGGGAAAGAAAACAAAATAGAGGAAAAAGAGAAGGAGCCAAGTGAAACCAGTGAGCCAGCTCTTATGATTTTCTCGAATTCAGAGCCCAGCTATTATCTGGAGGTATGTATGCTTGGGAAGAAGAAGAAAAACTCGAAGAATTTTTACTATAGCCCAGCCTCTCTTTTGTTTCCTGTCAGAGAAAAGTCCAAATAAGTTGCCTAGCTAGTTCCTTTTCTTCGCTTGAGGAAACAAAACGGAGAAAGGGCAAAACAGCCATATAGAGTAGTAGGGAAAACTATAGTTAGCCTTCACTACTACAGATTGCCAGTATTGCCACTGTACATGGCTATAAAATAATACAAGGCAGACATGACGAGAGAATGGGAGAAGTGTGATAACCTTATTACTTACTGTCTACTAAGAAAGTGGAGCGAAAGAGATGGAATCCGGAGAAAAAATGAGCAAACATTACCGCTAGTATCTTTCACACATCACATCCATCCTCTCTTCCTCTATCTTCACCCCAGTTCAACGCATATAAATACCACTGTCGTATATACTTACATTTCCTTTCCAGTTCACTATTCACTCACTTCTATACCTATATGCCACCACGCCACGTACATTTTTACAATCTAATAAGAACAGTTCCTTTACCTCATTTTGGTTCTTTTATAGACAAGTTTATATGCATTACCTTTTACCAGTTTTACTCTGGGATATTTATCTACATTCATTTATGTTTTACTATATTATAATTATATAACATTATATAATTTCATAAATAAATCATTTTCCCCAAAGGTTACACGTTCGTCGCTGACAGATGGATTCATTTAATGCAAGACCTTTGAGCAGAATGCGACGTAATTACGATGCTGTTTTCCATCCGTCAACGTCTTCCTTGAACATGTACAACAAAATTCCTTTGATTTCGTTATGAAAGTGATGCAATCGCCAACA
>JAAAYG020000906.1:0-18659 GCA_009936455.2 Tomocerus minor
TGCAGATCAAGACATACACTGGTCCAAGAAAAAAGGCACGACGGGTTCAAAAGTTATTTAAGGAAATTGCTAAAAATCGGATTGAATCTAAAGCCAAAGCCCTTTTAGACTCCTATTCAATTCCGTAAGGCAGTTATAGTTATTGTGGACTATTTGTTTACTTATATCTTCCCTGGTAGCCCAACATTTGTAATGCACACATCCAATTTTCTCCTTATAAATAGCATGTAAGGTAGCTGGTGTAGATAAGAATTAGCTATGTATATTGTCGAGATCAAAAACTGACATATAGGTGCTTTGAGATGGAGATAACCTACAACAGGCCATAGTCCATGCATCTAAAACATCTGTAAAGTAGACCAACAAGTCTACAACTCCTAGTCATACCTTCAATAATACAATTTCTTTTCTCCTTCCTTTATATCATCTATACCTACTATTATTATGTTAGCTACTTCCTTCTTTCTCATACACTCCGTGTGTTGACTCCAGAAATTTTGCATCCAATTGCTCCAATTTTTACTTAGAACCAGTGGGAAGATATCTCTTGGAAAACGTTGCCTACGTATACCAGGAGAAAATAACATTAATAGTTTCAAAGTTCATGGTAGAATATTCCTGGTAAGTATATTTTCCTTCCATAATGTACGATTAACAGGCAATTGAATTCCTATTTGTGGACTTAGCATATTCCTCTAGCATACGCTTTGAAAATGCAAATAATATTGTCTGAAGGTAACAACGCAACGTAAAACTTGAAATATTATAGTTACTCACACAAACCATATGAGCTGCTGAGTGTATATTTCTTATAAGGGTTTACCACAGGTGAAATTTTCCCTAATTATATGGGCTATATGCATGGCGTCATTCCACGAAGATAATGATCTACTTAGAATCAAAGCTTGGAAATTCTAAATTGCGGCATGCTCCACATAAGAAGGGTCAAATAAATAAATGATATCCTTTGATAGTTTGGCATTGTATTTTCGATTTGCAAATGCATATGAAATAAATTTTTGCTTAATGTAATGTTTGATCTGCAAGAGCTGAGCCGATGATGTTTCGTTGGTGTTATTGAACAGAAAGGGTGGGTATAAAGCAAGTGAAATTCATATGGTTTTGGTTGTGTGCGAGAGGAGCGAGTGAGTTGAGTCGGAGACGAAGGAGAGAGAAGCTTGAGGCTTGAATTAAGCTCCCTATCCTATCCCAAGCAGAATTGTGTATGTATGTGTGTGACTGTTATGTTCTCTTCTGTTTGTATGATTTGGGTAGACTCAACGACTCGGTGGCTGAAACTCAACAGTCTTCATTCGGCATCCGGTGAAGGAACATTCTTTTCGAGCGAGCTCCTCGTTCTTGCACGCATTCCACTCCTACACTGAATCTGACATCTCAAAAGTCTCAAATAGTAAACAGGGCAATGCAATACACTAAAATCATGAAAGTGTTTTGTCACAAGTAAACAAATTGTTCATTCATTTATAAAGTTGATTTTAGTGCTCTGGTGTCCCCTGTTCTTGCCTGGCAATTCTAAAAATATACAGAACTGTGGAAAATCTGTATATATAAGGAAATATTATTATATTCATATGTTTGGAGTAAGTAAAGGCTCGTAAGAAAATTGAGTTACGTACTGAGGGAGGAGGAAGGAAAGTTAAGTAGCCTTCCTTAGCTCAGTTTAGAAAAGCAAAGTTGAACTTCTCTCTCTCTCTCTCTCTCCGAGGACGGACTTCTTGTTTTTCCTCTTACTACTTTAATCCAACAAACAAGAAACACTTCCTTTGCAGATGTTGTCTTCAATTTATTTCTTCAGCGGCTACAACTTGTAAACTACGCTTTGCTACTATTTTCTATAAACTGCACACTTAGCCCTAAATACAAAAGAGCACAACTTAGCAAGTTATCGTCCTCTACTTCCTTCGGCTTCAAATGAGTTGACTTAACTATTTTACGTTCACATGTACTTACACAAGAAGAAGAGGAAAATATACGAAGGGAAGTGATACACGGCCAGACTTTTGTGCAAGACTCCTGTGTATTTATCTATTTACATTGTGAATAAGTAGAGTAAGCCTGAAATATTGTCAACTTCCTCCACACCAAAGAGCAGAGACAGTTTATCGCAATCAATTCTCTTGTGCTCCACCATCTTCTCTGCGAAACTCATCTTAAATTGCAATTGTTTTGTAGTAATAGGCAGAGATACATTATTTTTCTGCTCTAAGCACATAAGACCCAACTAAATACTCTCCCACACTAGTTGTCACCTTAAATGCCAACCATTTCTTATTCATAGGAAACTTTGCAGTCATGTGCCATTCCCTACCTTTTTGTCATTTTGCGAATTCTTCCAGTCGCATTGTTATTCTGTGAAAGGAAAAGGACTGAAAAGACGTGCATATCCCTCCCTAGCTACACACAATCCCTAATAGTGACACAGCAAAAGCAGGAAAAACAAAGACAATAGTCACATTCTCAAGTTAACCAACTAACAGTGGGCATTAGGAAGTGAGCTCCTTAACTTAATTATTCATCTTCTACAATCAACTTGACTTAAGTGCAATTTAACTCAATAACAACAATAGAGTTAAGGACGGTTATTCCCAGCTCTTGTAAATTCCTCAAGAAAACGACAACTTGTTTATATCTCACCAAAAACGGATGTTTGTTATTTGCCATCTACTACACTTTGATGTTAGTCCAGTGGTATTTGTGAGAAGGAACATACTGTTTTAAATATATTAAAACTATTTGCTACAAGATACTGTCCACACGAACAAATGAAGATAATTCAAGCATTTTCCACTCCAAAAAGTAATTCTACCTATTGAATATATGTAGTTAAAATAGTTAAATGTAGGTAACAGATATAAGTTGCAAGGAATATATTTAGATACCCTGTCATTCAAAAATATACAATCTGACTGTAAATGCAATTAGTCTACTAAATTCGAAAGATAGAAAAACCAGCTACGGATAAATTCTGCATTGAATTAAAAAGATATAGCGTCTGCATTTGAATTTAATAGAATAAACAGGAATAGTATAGTGTGCTGAGTGCATAGAAAAGGAGTCATAAAGGACACAAGATCACTGTCAGTGTCAAGTGAGTGACAAGCATTTTTCTGTTCACTTCTTTCAAGCATTGTCGTAATACAAGCAATGTATGTAAATGGAAGAAGTTAATCCAATTCAACTGTTCACTTGTGGATTCACCTCCTCTTCACAAACTATGTATTGAATAGCTAAGTACATTGTAGAAATAAGACAGAATTGACAGTGAGTGTTGGTGCTTAGCGAGCATTACATTATGTAATAGACGCCTTTAATGCTAACAACAAGAAATTCAAAAAAAGCTCTTAAAGATTACATAGCTACTCAAGACATGCTCCATAATACCATACATAATAGCTGCATTCGGCAATAAACTACTTTGACAAGCGATTTTCCTTGTATTTACTTGGCTTGAGCTTGCAAAGATTATTTTGTCAATTATTACAAGCAATTTACACGGAAAAGTTACTGGAGGTTTTACCATTGTGTTTTATTTACATTCCAACTTGGCTGGTTGACCTTTAGCTGGAAAGCAGAGCTAAAGAGTAAGAAAACTTTTGCAGGGCATATATAGAGCACAGTTACTTATAAAACGGGTGATGCACATTATTATAGTGCTCCAATTTCCCTTTCTAGGCGAAATTAAAGAAAGTGTGTTACACAATCTAACGGATAACCCCACGGTTTACATAAACAAATGAGTTATGAACAATGTCAACAAATTGTTTTACAGTTGAGTTAACCTACGTCTAACCTGAGACTTGAGAGAGTACCTAACCTGGAGAGTCTACCTTCCGCAAGCCATAACCAACCTGTCTCACTGTATACACTTTACGTTATATTACACACTGCTGTTAAAGGCATAAAAGTATAAGTTGCTAGAACATAATAGCAGAACCAAGATCATATTAACCTACCTCCTCTGTATAACCCAGAAATAGAGGGACTGCTAACGACAACAGTCCTTTTCAGTTTTCAGTCAACGACTGTTTCAAGACGCTGAAGTTGAAGTTGGGCTGTTGAGTGTGGGAAAAATGAGAAGACGTGATTCAGGAGCCATGGATAGCTTCATCACAAGAATACAAGTCTCACTTCTCATCCTCGCCTTCGTGACATTAGCCGGTAAGTACCGGAACCACCAATTTTTGTTCTGCCCTTTTATTACTTAGCTGCTACTTACTTTCCGAGAGCTCTATGTACATAGCCCACTCACTCACACATAATATGTGAACATAATATAGGCAATGAAACATGTTGTCTAGTATATGAGCTAGTAAATACATAGTGCTATGAAAACTAAAAAGGAAAGTACAAGTGCAATTATTTTAATAGGAACTACTATTACTGCATTTTACAAAGAATGCTATACTGAAGTTAGAATATAAGTATGGGTAAAATGAATGGGTATCTTGATATTTTAAGTTTTTGTGAAAAGTACTGGTTACTATTAGGATTTATTTTGTTTGGGATGTGTTCGTTGAAAAAGATTTTTGTAATGTATTTCTAAAGAAATTAAGGCAGTGTCTTAGTTTTTCTTTACAAGTCTGCTGAAAATTGTTGTGTAAATGGATGCACATTTTGACTGCAAGAAGTTAACACAATAACTACAGAGTGTAATGACATAAATCTATGTACTATGCAAATGTCGACGTAATTTATACGCTGTACAACAGGACATAATGTATGTATTGTTGTGTTTGTTAGAAACTTGATATAAACAAGTGCACTTGATGCATAGTTCATATTTACATGTGCTTCTTTGTTGGCAAGAATTGCAAAGAGTTAAAAAGAAATTATCTCATGGCTGCAGCAGTCACCACCTACCTTGTAAAGAATATATAGCTAGAGATGCAGAAAACAGAAACTTTTTAGTACTACGTTTTTTATAGTTTGTTACAATGAAGGATTCAGTCATGCATAGAATTAATTGCAAGATATTCTTCATTTTGCCAGAACTGTATTATATTTGAGATAAAATGTAGGACTATTCTTTAGATTTCAATAGAGGAGCAATGTGGGAAGATGAGCAAACAGAAGAGCATAGTTATTAGTGCATAATAGACTACATAATTATTCTCGTGGTCTGCATTTAGCCATGCCTTCCTTCTCAGAGCAATGGGACATCAGAAATCTTGGATGTGCAAAAGTGTGCTAAAGTATATGAGCTGTCTAATTGTGAAACTAGTTAGGTCTAGTCTAGAGCTGTAGGCACTATCTGTGCAAGATGAGGAAGATGCATGGAGGAGATAATAAAAGGAAAGGAAGCTTGAATAGGTTTAGGTTCCAAGTTTCACCTAAGTTAGCAACTTGTAGTTTAGAGGTAAACTGTCTGACTGAAAGAGAGAGATTTGGTGAGAAAAGCCAAGAGAGAAGCTCGAGGGTTTCCTTCGTTTCATTGCTGCAAGAGAACTGCAGAGGAGACCGAGATCATTTCACTTAATGTTCATCAAGCATAAAGTCCTTAATGAAGATAACCTAAACTAAAAGTCCTCCCTAAAACATTTCTCTACAGGAAAAGGAAATAAAGTAAGTTAGCAACTAGGTGGAGATGTCCTAGCACAAGTAGTAAAATACGGGCTATTGCTTTTCCTAGCTGGATCTTGTATCGTAAACTTGGATATGTACATCCTTTCGTGCAATATTTGCACCCGTAGTAGTTGGATACCAGTAGTACATAGTGGAATACTATCCAGAAGACACCACAGAGTCTCCTGCTCCATGTATCACAGCGAAAATTAAACAACACACCCTTTTGATTTTTCACTTTGATTTGATTTTTGATGTCATTTTCCTTTACATTTGATATTCCTCAAGAATTGGGAGTAAATTATATACAGCTAATACATCTACGTTTATTTAGTTATATAGAACACTTAAAACGTAACTACCGTTAATGATTAGAACTCTCAGGTACTCCTATATTTGCCATCAGGCCATCTCTAACACAGACAGCTACAAAAAGGGGTATAGCTGCTAAGATTTTGAGTTACGAATCGAGAAGTCGTAAATGTATATCTCTCAGATTTATACCAAATGAATGTGATTTCGTGCTATATTGTTTACAGAGACAATTTCAAGAGAAAACAAGGTTTTGGCAGAAACTGGTGTAGAAATCTTGTAATAATATTTGAGCGTTTGAGTCTTTCCTGGATCGTGCCTCACTAGTCACTAAGCACGATGTATAATTTAGACTAATGGCTAAAGCAGAGGTTTTATGTCATTTTCTAGGACTACATTTTGTATCTTTGCTCTGATGGTGCAATGTGCATGCCTAAACCTATTACAGTAACTGTGAGGAAAAGGTAACTTTTGTCCTTGTCCTCAGAGGAATGACGAAAATGGCGCAGAAGGAAGATTTTTACGTTTTCTAGCTAAAATAAAAGTGAATTATTTGAGTCGAAGAAAGAGGAATGGACTTTCTCTATTAACAGAAACTATGCAGAAATTATATACAGTGATGCATTACAATGTTTTACTGACTGTTTTGAGTTCTTGTGATAGCTTTTTAGCTTTTCCACACTAGGATATAATATAATACACGCTATCTGTAAATATATAGCAGTGTGTTGCTCTGCTATTCTTTGAGATAGAGAGGAAACCACGAGACGTGATTCAGTTGAGTAGGCTCTGTAGACTAGTGTTCTTTTAAGTTCTTCTTGGCAGCTATCTTGTTCGGCTCCTGTGTAAGGAAAAGGAGATTTTACAGCTCTTAAAACTTTATAGAAACAGGGGCAAAATTGAAGATTCTCCACATTCTCTGTTTTATTCAAGTTTTTATGACACTTAGCGCCACATTTAATACTCATCCCAATGCACACTTTTTCCAAAGAACATTTCTTGTTTATTACGCATTCTCGGGTGATTTCTTTCTCCCTTCCCTTTTTTCCATTAGATTTCTACAGTTCGGTTTTCTTTCATCCGAGTCGGGTAGTCAAGTCGAAAGGAAAACGTCGTCTCTAGGTTCACTATCTCTGATCTCATCCAATTTTCGAGCGTTGGGGTTCATCACAGCATCCCTATATACGATGTATAGCCATGAATCTCGACTACACACCCACTCCTGTATAGAGGATCTGAATCGTCCCGAATGGGAAGTATGTGATAAGAGAGCTTGTTCAAGAGAAATGGGAGGAAAAACCGAGGAAAACCAAAGAAGAACCAGAAAGACATAACTAGAGAAAATACACTTCCTTTTTTGCTAAAAATACCTAAAATAGCTTGGCAAGGGACATGGAGGCTGGTTGTTCATACAATGTAGAACAAGTAGTCAAATGTACACGGACAAGTACACTAAAACAAGCAAATAGCTCAGCAGATAACTTCACGACTTGTCTCTTAGCTGTTAGCTCCTCTTGTTCTCCTTACATCATAGTCAACAGTGCAGAAAGATGCTCATGTCCATAAAATTTCCAGAAAGCTTCCTTCCTCCTTGATGGCTCATCTTGATTGCTCGGACGAATAAGTCGTCTCTGGGAATACAGATATCGTTGTACTTACAAGCACTTAAGGGAAGACTTGTCTTCCTATCCCTTTAATCCTCACACAAGACAAAATACCTTCTGAGTTTAGTCAACATGAACTACATAATAATATTAGATCCTGACTGACTCTTCTCTCATTCTACCCGCCTCTACAAATCTTATTAGCGGCTCATGTACAATTCTCCCGTCATATCAACTTCTCCAGCATCTTCATTTGTTTTGAGCTCTGTCTGCCTTGCTGAGTGACAGTAAATCTCTTTCTCCTTTTTCAGACTGCCAATTTATGACTGTAATTTCACAGACATTCCAGAATTAACGGCCTCCTTTCTCAAGTCTACCCTATGCTACTATTGCTACTCCTTAATAGTAAAGACAAAAACGTTCTCAGAAATGGAAGTTGAGTCATGTGGTTTCTTTTTTCAAAAGATTACAGACCTAACACCGTTAGAGTTACAACTACAACTATGAATTACAAAGATGATGCCAGTTAAGTTGAAGATTGATGCTGATGCTTGTAAGTTTAGGGTATAGTTGCATACATATATTGAAGTATGTACAATATTTGTATGTAATTGTGAACACTAGCAATAGACAATAGCTTAGCAATGATAAGAAGTGACAAACAAAATTCTAGCAAAAATATTTTTTCCTTTTCGGAAATTAGCAATCCTTTTAAGAAAAAGTGAGGCTTATAAATATTGTAATCGAAAATTACAATTCTTCCATTATACATACAATCATACCACCATTACAAGTTGCGTTTCCTCACTGGGTGCAGATATTTTCGGTTCAGGCGGCTTATAGATAGATAGATTGGGGAAACAAGAATTCGTTTCGGATAACCAGGATAAAGTGACTGTATCAATATAGTATTGTATTACAGAATATCAGAATTCAGTATTTTTCGGGTGTAATGCATAATAACTTGACAAGAGATTTCTTGATTTTTCTGCTGAGAGGTAATCCTCACAGTTTCAAAGATGTGGTAGTCCATGCAAAACCGAAATGAATACACAATCAAGTCACTTGGCAAATGTTATTATGCGGTTCAATGGAAGACATAGGAATTCTAGAAAGGAAAATACTCTGGAGATATTAAGTTTTCGATTTTTAGTCTTGCGTTGAGTTTTGAATAGAGACTGTGTAGAGGCCCTAGAGGATAAGTCTTATTACAAGGGAAATCATGTCACTCTTTTCGTTTCGGTCTCAAATTCCTACAACAAACAACAGGAGAAGATATGGCCTTTGACTTACAATTATTTACAACAGATTTTTGCATCTATATTTGTAAATAGGAATGTGCCATGGCACAGAGTGACTGCGGTTTGCTAGTGAGGTTTCTTCCATTACATCAGAGTATCAGGATGGAGAGATCTTCTGGTGTAAAGGTCTTTCTTAACTGAAGTGAACTTTCAACCTGAGTATATATAGTGTAGTGAGATACTCTACATATTTTAGTATACATGTGTGTAGTGTGTAGGTAGCACTAGGTAGATGAATCCGATTCGGATTTGAATTTTAAATGGAAATGTGTTCAGGTCATGAAAGAAAAAGGTTCTTTCTCTCGCTCTCTGCTTTCTGCCGGCTCGGTTTAGTTTGCGTTGTCTTGTCTGTATTTCCCTTAAGAATACAATAAGGCATATTCGAGGAATACGAAAGTAACGACAAGAGAGAGAGAGAGAGAGAGAGAAAGCAAAGCAACGTAAAGTAAAGTAAAATTGCAAAAGCATCGCCTCATTCACAATACAAGTCCATTTGTAAGTTGCAGACTTTGTAAGGTAAAGGTACTTTGTACTTGCGTACGTTGTGCCTTGTCTTCTTTTACTACTATTCACTTCTCTACTTACTTTTTACAAAACGAGGCCACCATCAACCTTTCTGAGGCTTCCTACTAAATAATACTCGTTACACTTTGTAATACTTTGTATACTAGTACATTATGTAGTTGTCGATCGCGAGAGAGCGAGGAAAAGAATGTGTGTATATCTCTCATCTATTGTATGTAATACCTAATGCATGTTCTATGCGAAAAGATGTGTGTGTGTGTGTGTACTTACGAAGCTTAAAGTCGGAAACGGTCCCAGCCATAAGGAAAGAATGTAAAAGGAAAAGGAAACAGAAGAGTCCTTGATAAAACTTTACTTTTACAGAGTTCAGGTACTGGCCTGGTTAGCGTGCGGTATTACAAATACTTGAACTTTCCTTCTTTTCTTCACTTATACGAGTCCCACGATTTATATGCAGCCTTTTACTTAATGCTACTTTTAGTGTAGCTTATACAAATACTATTTTCTAACGGTCAGATGAATCATAAAGATTATATAATGTACATGCATTTACTCTATATCTCCATTTCCACCTTAATAGGTGTCTGTGTTTAGTTTAGACCCTAGGCCACATCAAACAGTCAGTAACATGCGGATGATGACGAACTCCTTCAGCCTGCATGCCTAAAACACGGCCTTACCTTTATTGAACTTATTCATGTCTTTAGATTGTGCCTTATACTCTAAGTGCACTTGTATAGCCACCCGCCAATGCCTAACTTTGACCAAATACTACAAACAGTGAACTTATACGAAAGCAAAACCAGGTTAGGAAAGTGGACTGAAGGATTCCTTCTGCAAAAGCATCTAAGGAAATGTGTGTTACAGGATTATTTCTCTTTCAGCATGCGTGTATGTCGCCAAACCGTAAATCACGATGGCAAATGATTTATTTTACTGCTCTATTACACTGATAATCTATCATTATTATGGCAAATGCTCATTAATTACTCGTGTTGCATATTTCATATAGTATTAACCCAAAAATGTTGGCACCCCTTTTACCCTTTCGTACAAACAAAACGAATAATTAAACCTAGACTTGTTTATCATGGGAAATTAGTTTAACATAGGTAAGTAATGTAAGTATCTAGCTTATCCATATATTGATAAGTAAGTTTTCAACAGCGAAAATCTAAAGGTGTAGTATTGAATGCAAGGAAATCATTAGAAGTAGAGTTCGTTCCCCACCTGTAACAATCTAATGCATGTTTTATATTAGCCATTCCGTATTTGCGAGTCCATTCTAAATTCTCAATATGTGTCTTCCTTTGTTTTACTCTATACTCTTGTTGAATCTCTGAGTGATGTCTTACTTTATTCGAAAGTTTTCTTTATTTCCTTCGCAGAGGTTTATAGTAGGACGAGAAACACGTGTTATGTAAGCTGTCTACTGTCTATGTACTGTCTATGTAACCTGATACATATTGGAATCTTTTGAATCATTTACCAGATTGCATTGTATTCATTTAGTTGAATGGCTAAAAGTAGAGCACAAACATTTTAGGTTTGGTGCTTTTGTTTTAGGATCGAATAGAGTATCTGTACAATAACATGAACATCATATTTTGCTTGGGAATATATGATGTAACCACAGGAGGACCATAATTAATTCTTTTCATAATTATCCTTCTATGTTTTAACAATGTCTACTGTTATATATTGATATACCAAAATATAATATTGTCTTATAGGTATCTGTATAAATAATGTATTTGTATGTCTATTGCAGCAGTTCATGTTTTGATAGAGTAGTACTTGGTAATAATAATAATTGAGATGACAAAAGGCAAGCTGGCTGGTAGCAATGAAGAAATAAGGCACGAGCTAGAAATATTAGGTAGTATATCAATAGGAATGGTATGTTGCTCCACTCACACGGTAGAAGTGTTAATATCAAGAGAGGGATATAAAAGGATTGCTTTGAGCAACGGAACGTACATAACGTTGTTGTAAGTGAAGCACCAGGTGCTAACCGAGAATCACATTCTGAATTCTGCTGTGCTCAACTTAGTGGTACGTAGTGTGCAGGAGAGCGAGTGACCACATTGGCTCCTTCTGCTAACTGAGAATTACATCTTGAGTGTCTTTCTCCCTCATTCAATATCAATTGACCATGAACTGTAGGGAAGTAGCTATCTAGGTAGACTATGTTCATGTTTCACCGCTTAGCTATAGATAGATGTAGAGCGGAATACAGATTGCCTTAAACTAAGACAGGGCAGGAAACACTCTTGTCCCATTATATTTATTATACGCTACTAATGTTATTACCAACTATCTGTAACTCTAAAAGTTTTTCCCTTCCCTGATACAGCCGTGTAAGGAGTGCTATATGAATAGCAAAAGCACAGGATTGAATCTAATAGAAAAACAGTGTATCTAAAGGGAAGGGAAAAATGCAGAGACATTTAATAGGGCAATAGAAACTACAAGTCAGTTTAAAGAAATGTTCTATATAAAGTTTTCTGTGTGCTTTGCACTAAGAATCTAGCATTGGATATTATTAAGGGTAGCGTTTACTTGGAGGAGTTGCTGGACTTGAGAGAGATGGGATGAAATTGTTTCTAGAGCTGACTCTAACAAGACTTGCCCATCTGCAATTGACTTGAGAATGAAAGTGCATTGACAAGTTGCCTTTTTGGAAATGCTTTACTTTTGTCTTAAAATGTTATTTACAGATAATTGAGAGAAAGAGGGAAGTGTGATTTGAAATGTCGTGTCTTGTCTCTAAGTTAATATTGAATCTCTTCTCTTGGAGATCCTTCCAGGGGAGACAGCTAAAGTTTATAGAGGAAGTTGGTGTTAGTAAGTGAGAAAGTGAATGTACATGTATTTAGGATGAGAAAATAACCATTAAGCCATTAGCATTGTAGTCGCGGTGAATGCTAGGGCCCAGCCTACTTAATCTGTCCACCTTTATAAGTCTACATCTCCAGGAACCTTCTCTCTGTTACTTAACAAGGTAAATAGCTGTGGTAGATCAATGTCTTGCAATAAGTCTAAGTTAAGTCCAGTTTCCCCACTCACACAACAGGATAATCGAAATCCCATCCTCCCAACTTCCAATCCAACTTGTTCAAGTGTCAAGTGTCAAGGCAGGCAAAAGATTGGATGGAGAGCTTGGCAAAAGAAGTCCACTCAACTCAAGCGTCGGGACTTTCTCACTTTTCCCAATTGTTTTCCCTTTATATCTACCTTGCTCTCTAGTACTTATTAGGTAGGTGTTTGTGCAAGTATCTTATTTCTGTGTAGTGTGGCTGTGTGGCTACTTGGTAAATTCCAGTGTCAGGAAATGTAAGTCTCTATAAGCCCGTCTCTCCTAATAAGTACTAGTGGATTATTTTATAAAGACGACCTTGTTTTTCTTAGAACCATATTCCGTACATGTGCATTATAGTGATAGTGAAATGAGTAGGAATTAAACAATATAGTTATTATTAGGTGGTTTCCGAGTATTCAAGCCAAGTTAATTCAGTTTAAGTAGCAAGCATTACGTCCCACTTCCTATATTGAATACTTTCAAGAAATAGTTTCAGTCTTAACTAGTGGAAGATGTGCAGAATTGTATTTAGCTTGGAGTGCCTAATAGAGAAAGTGGGAGACAGAGAGAGAGAAAGTAATGCTTATGCTATGTCATGTTGCTTGCGGATTGTGATGGTTAAGTCTATAGAGTGTCTGTCTAGTGCTAAGTATAAGAGAAAAGGATTTAACCTTAGCCACTTGAGTTAACTTCACTGGGCTTCACTTGGTTTTAGAGAGTTGAGCCGAGAAGGCTTATTGAGCTGAAGAAGAGGTTACTAACTGACTGACGAGAGAACTTGACTTTTCTTCAGCATCCAAACTAAAGGACACAGAGGAGAGACACAGACGAGAATAACAGAAGAAGAAGAAGAGCACAGACAGAGTGAAGGACTAAGCTGGGGCAATTCAATGCGAATAACTCCCAATCTAATGTCATCTCAATTATCCTATTCACTGGCCTGTGTATGTGTCGCTCCAACTCTAAACCTTTTCTATTTGACTTCACTCTTCCTCTATGTTTTCCATTGTTGCCCATCAAGAACATCCCAGATACAAAGATCATACAATATGTATCTATCCAATATATAGTAAATACGAAGGGAGGACTTAAGTTATTTGGCTATGAACTAATGCACAGTGTAGAAGGTGTACTGTTTTACCTACAGTGATCGTAAGAATCCTTAAGCCTTGCCAAATAATGATAGGAACTTTCGAAATCTTCTATCCTCCTTTTCCTTTAGACTCAGCAGAGAGAGAGAGAGTCGGAAGGAGAAAGAGAGGAAAGCGATTTGACGGATGCGGTAACTGAAAAGAAGAGATGCCAACAACTACGGTATTACTACCAGAAAGATGTACCTACTTAAATCTTCTTATAGTTTCTGGTTAGGATAGGTTCTGTTTGTGTGTTGTGTTAGTGGCCTTCCAATATCTTGTCTTTTGCTTTTCTCCTCTGTTGAGGCGTCATGTATGGCAGAAATGGGATGGGAGAGAGTCATAGTCATCTGATGTTATTCCAGCCCATATGCCAAGTCAAATGCATACCATTCTACTAATCGTAACTACCAACCATCCCATCCCAAAGATGTGCCAACTAAACCAAAACACTCCAATGCCAATGACAATGCTCTTCCCTAATCTCTAATTGGACTACAGGATGTCATTTCTTTTCCTCCCCATTGTCTTCCCCTTTATTGCCTTTACAGAGCCTAACAACTTATTTGTATTTGTCTAACATCTAGAATGAACACAATTCCTACCCTAGCGGAAAATCGCAATGGACCTACCTACGTGGAATCTAAAATGACAGAAATAGATCAATTTGGACTTTTTAGGTTATTGCGCTTTTGGGCATCTACATCTTTCAATTTTGTAAATAATCTATTTGCTCAGATGATTTATGGACATATACAAATATTTATAGAAAACACAATTTTTTAGAATCCACCCATGATGTTATACTTTAATTTTATATTCCTTGTCACGACTAATTCACCTTCAAGCTGCCAAATATATCTCCTGCTGTTTACGTAAATTCCTTTTCAATAAAATCGATATCGGCTGAAAATAGAGAAAGCTGTGCTAAGTTTAGCTGAATCTATAAATATTGGCTAGTCTTAATCTAGAGCTTAAATCTTTTACTAAGACGCTTTGCTAACGTGCTCAATTATCGCGTTGTGAAACTTAACCATTACCGTCATCCCCTCAGCAGACCCATATTTTATTCAGGAAAGCCAAAGTGGAATTATGCACTTGTACAACGGATTCCATCAATCCATCAAAGGAAAACTGTTTTACGGCAGTTTATTGGAGATAATAATAGTTTTTGAATGTAATGCTTGTCAGCCTAATTGCCTGTTTGTTTGTCTGTGTCTGCTTGCTTCTAACTTTCTTATAGCTGTGTATTGATAAGTAATTTTGATATTTGTGAAATACTTCGCAGGTATTGACAGAAGGTACCCACCGGGACAAAAACCGACAAGAATAAATGAATTATTTGGGTTTTCGTATGATAGATGTAGATAGATATCATTATATTCAACAATACTTCAAAAAAGTTACTTAAATATACAGATTAAAATATTACATTCAATTTGTATTAATGGTGCAGGGTAATTATAATTTTAAGAACCAACACTAATATAATATTATTATATTATTGGTATGGGTCCTTAAAACAAGTTGGTTAACAATAATAATACCGTAATTATTGACCTTATGAAATGTAACTGTTTTTGTAAAATGTAAATAATATTTCAGAAATGACCAGGTTAAAAAATAAATTAAACATAAATGATAGTGAGAGAGACAGGTGTTTCATAAAAGCAGGAATATCCAGTACGTAATGGCAGCTACATATGCATATAAAAGCTAGACAAACAAGAACACTTGAATTAGGAAAGAGTGCAGTGCTTGCTGCATAAAATAACCAAAAAAACATTAGCGACGGTTTTTCAGTTAGCACAGGTATAGTAGTCTAATCCGAATAATTAAATAATTCATAGGCACAACTGGTGAAATTGAAAGGGAGTTGGACATTGTCGTATGAGAACCTTGGAGAACTAGAAATGGTGTAGTGAGTGTAGAAAATTGTGGAGCGTAGCATCGAATTTCAGTTTATAATTGGGTTTGTTGAACCTAGTTGGGTTTGCTTTTGTGTGTTTGTGCTACGGGTAGGGTAGGGCTCGGCTGGCTGGACAGTTTAAGTCTCAGGTGAGTTAACTCTCCCAAGCCGAGTCACAATCAATCTATCCGAAGCTATTATATGAAGCTAACTGGATTTGTAGTCATAAAAGGACAGCAAGCCATTTCTCATTTCATGCTCTACTCTACTGTCCATGTACAGTTATTATATTTTTGTATCGAGGCATTCGAGTCTCTACATCGAGGACATACGATGCACTATTATGTTTTATAGAGTTTGTCCTTTCTTTTTTAACTGTCGAGTTTATTGTGCGTCTGGTCTTTGGCAAAAAGGAGTTTTAGCTTAAATAATGTTACACATTAGGGACTATTCAGTTTGAGCAGAGGTCTTGAAGAGAGGTAGTATAATGGAATCGCTTATTAAAACGTCATATCAACTGTTGGGTACTAGAGAGCGGGGTTTATACCAGTAGAATTAGTTGAGTGGGACAGGCAAAAGGTGGTATTTTGGCAGAAATTCCATTAGAAACTAACCATGCTATGCCATAATCATCACCATCCCATTTGTAATAGTAATAATGTAATGTAACGTAGCGTAATTTAATGTAAGATCATTAAATTCTTAGAGCCGGCCTCTGTTGCAATGGAAAGGGAGAAGAGACAAACAGGGAGAGAGAAGAGACAGACACAGATAGACTGTGAAGTTGGCTCTAAGTATTCTTGAGTAGAACAAGAGAGTGTAACGTAACCAAAGCAAACCATGCCTAACCACACAATTACAATTTAAGAAAGAATGACTTCCTCTCCTCTTCTTCCCTATTTTCTCTGGGTTTTCTCGGCCAGCCATCACATAATATAGCTGTAACATAATTTAAAGGCATAGTAACACTTAGATGGAAGTCTCGAAAGGAAGTGTGTAGTTAGTTTGTGTATCTATGCAGTTACGACGCTGTAGTGTTGTAGCGAATACTGAAGAAATCCTCAAGCTCAAGTCACCTTCTATTAGTATTTTACGTTTTACGTCCACAATGAAATGAGAACTGCTCCACGTTGAATATATACCCCCTTTTCTTTAGTTGCATTCACTCAGAAGAGATGCCCGAAACTAGAGTAGGTATTTATTTGTAGGCCGTATACGTACATATAGATGTCTTGCAAGTTTATGCAGGGACTATATATAGTTATATATATAGCTATATGTAGGTATGTAGGAGTCGAAACGGGCAAATGGTAATGGGTTTTCAGCTCCTCATTTCATTGCCATTGCGAATTGTGTGATTGTGATTGTCCCCTCCTTTGTAATTTCATTTTAAATTGCTATCCCAATTGCTCCTTCCACATTCACTACGACACTATTATTGTAGAAAGGTAGCGTAACTTAATGGTATAAAGACGGAATGGAGAAGTGACAACCCAAGACGAGAGCTCTATACTTAGCAGAGAAATAAGGGACTTTGCTTGCTTAAGGTGTCCTATCTCCCCACAAACTTCATGTCTTCCTACAATAATAATATTATAGCCTTTAGCATGATAGCCCTGCCAAGCCCAAGTGACTATCCGTACTCCTTTCATTGCAATGTCATGTAATAAAGAGGATCTGATGTCCTATTTCTGGTTGTTCGATATTCTCCGTTCGGTTATTGTGGCTGGCCGAAAGTAGGGAGCCTATGTCTTAATTCCCTGTCATGTCGTGCCGTTCCGAGAAAATAGCGAAATGACGACACGTTTTACTTTAAGTCGCACATGCTCAAATTATCCGCCTATTTTCTTCTCTCTTATCTTTCAGTTTGACAATCTACTTCTATTTCCCTGTCTGTAATTCATATTCATTTATTTCAACATGATACAAGCACAAGGGGGAAAGCAGGGCTTTTACGTAACTGTACTAATTATATAGCTTCTCCTCCATGCTCGCATGCATGAATATTTTCAGGTGTTTCCTCAAAATTATCATCCAGACAAACTTAATAACCTACTCAGTTCTAATAGAATTACAAGACTAGCGAGAGACGGTAACTCAAATACTAATGCACTAATACCATAGATAATAAAACAATAAAAGTCAATTATTTCCTTAGCTAACAAACACAAAGTCAACTCAGACTTGTATAAAATATGAAGAAATAATATTTGAGTTTAGAAAATTAAAAGGAGTAGTGCAGAGTTAGGTTAGGTACCTATCTAATATGTACTATGTGCATAAGGATAGCCATAGTCATGATATGTACGAGAACTGTTAAATTATAGCTTCTATGTATTTAAGCGTAATTATAACTAAGAATATCCATGTGCTTAAAATGATATGTGTTCTGTCTGTACACAGTGCATTTTCGTAACTTATATTATAAAGTTCGCCTAGTGCATTAGCATAGGGGATATACCATGGGCTTCATAGATTTCTAATGTCGGCAATTGAGAAACATTTCCTAAACCTATCATTCCATTGTAAAATAAGGGATGACAGTGACAGAATATAGATTATGTGTAAATATTTAAAAGACTCCATTCCACTCCTTTTCTTTGTTTGCTCTTTGTTTCAAACAATTCTTTCAGTTATTTATGGGAAACAGTTTGAGCTCTGCCCTTATTCTCCTTCAGACTAAGAATGCCTTCATACCCGCTCCGTTTCTACGTGAATTGCCTGAATATTTTCAAAAGTACCATAACTTAGCTGTTTCATAACTATCTGACTTGAATACCTACATATTCCCTTTGTAGTGCCTTGATTTCATAATGAATAGTTGTGTGAGAGGTTAGTGGTAGTGACTTATTATTAAATGCATGTTACATTTTGACAGGAAAATGGCAAGTCCTGTGTTTACTACACTTTCGGCAAATACTCATTTACACGCAAAATTCTACTTTTTACCTTTACTACCTTTTAGATCTTCACAGTCAAAATACAAACCAAAAAATAACTGTTCACAACCATGTCATTTTATTTTGAATCCTCGCTATCAGTTACGCTAGCAAGAGGATAATTTGTTTGTAACTATGTAGATAATAATAGGTGAGAACTGAGAAAGAGAGCTACTGAGCTATAGGCACTGACTATTTAGCAGCATACACACTTTAATAATAGTCCGTAAATAGGAGAAGCGACAAGGGAGCAATAAATCATTTCGTAATT
>JAAAYG020000906.1:22821-33039 GCA_009936455.2 Tomocerus minor
GTTGAGTAGTCACCCGACAGCACCACACTATGTATAATAGGAGTTGAGTTACTCGAGTTGAATGTTTTAAAAGATGAGATTTTGATGGAATAGGTCTCATGCATCATACAATGTCTATGTATTTATACAATGGAAAGGTTCATGTCGCTCTGTTTCTTTGCTCCGTTCTGTTTATATTGAATTGACTCAGGTTAGATCGTTTCAGGTGGGAAAATAGCGTATAGAATGTTGCGATGTACCGTAAGTAAAAAAGCGAACATAATATAGATTTTCTAGAAAAGTCACCGCTATATCTATGAGAAATGTAAAAGTATAGTTTTGATATTGCATTCTGAATAGCTAGTATATAGAATACGCAGTGTACGGTAAATATAATAGAGGTAGATTCGTGTGGAGATATAAAGTAAACTAAGGTAATGTTCTAAATGTTACCACTGCATTGTTTCCGGTAGTTCGTCCTCCACTGAAATTTTTACTAGACTGCATAGGTACAGGAATACGAAATGGTAGGTTGTTACTTTAGTTTGGTTTGGTGGTTCCGAGTCAGAGGTAGCAATTTTTTGAGAATGAACTATGAGAATTTCTTTTTCCGTAGTCTGGCTGACTGTCGCTTTGTTTTATATCTATTAGTACGTGATAGGAAGGAGAAGCTAATGCTAGGAACATATTTTCTTAAAGGTAAAGTCAAGTTGAGAAAAGCTGAAAGCGAGTGTTAACTGAAACTGTTAAAGCAGGAGAGCTACAGTGACTGAGTAGCTATACTATAGCTACATATAATATAGGGATTGAAACTAAACTAGCCTTGTCTTGGTAGCTACGTATAGTGAAAAGTCAGAAGTAAGCTTTAGTTTTAGCGTTTCCCTTGAAATGTCTAAAAAGGCTTAAAATTCCGGATAGAAGAAAGCTGTATGCGAGAAAGGAAAGACTTATGTGTGTTTTTTCTCCTGGAGACTTATTCTGTAACTGTGAAAAGAGAAAAAGCTTTTGTATATTATGCAAGTAGGAGATATATGAATGAAATGAATGCACTGTAACTAAGAATAGTCGATTTACTGAAATATTAGTCCTCAGCCACACACACACACCTACTACCCAAAAACTAATAGAGAAACTTGATATTAGCTACACACTTGAGTACTTATAATATGTGCACATATAATTTACAGTTCTATCTATTTGGTTGCAATTTTCCTTTTCTCTTCTCTATACTAAATTCTAAGTGGTGATTTTAGCGGAAGCTGAGTGATCGTGAGTTGTATGTATGTGTGTCTGTGTGTGTATACTATGTGGGGATACGAAGGGTGAGTGCTAAAGGAAAACAGAGAGAGGCTGAGCCAAGTGGAATCTCGTCTTGCCTTAGTTAGTGGGTGAATATAAATATTATGTGTCTGCAGAACATAACGGAGTGATAGGTTATACTTAGGTGCTACTTACACGGAATAAAAGGCATTTTCCAAAAGACGCCAAGTATAGTGGAAGAAATCCGTGTGACCGGCTGTGATAGACTAGACTGAGCAGAACTTAACTAACGTAAAAGCCGAGCGCAAAGGAGTCGACGGAAACTAAAGCCAAAGCCAATGCTTTATTTCGGCTTAACTATAATACAGTAAAGTCAAGTCAAAAAGAAGAACTGATATATGGGCTATAGTGCTCTCTGTTTGTGAAAGTGTAGCTTTCCATTGACTTGTAGGACTCCAAAAGAGCTTTCTCTTCTCTCGCCTCTTCACTACGTTATGTATGTTATGTATCTAGCTATCTATCTATAGTCCCACTCACGATCAGACTCGAATTGGAACACATGGAATTCTTGAGAATGCAATTATAAAAGATTTATGACTCCGGTTGGATCGAATGTTATTGTCGATGAAGATGTGAGGGTGAAGTAGTGTGTTCGATTGCTATACTTCCTACACCCGTCCCCACATATATACTTTCTCCATAAAATCATATCGCAGACTTTCATATTCAACTTAGAGCCATATATTTACATGTGAATTGAGAGAACAGCTCCTAAGCAATAAACTACAGGCTACACTCTCTTAGGAATTAAATATCACATTGCACTTATAAATTTTACGATTGATTGCTATGTAAACTTGTTGCAAGAAAAATGGAAGCGAAGGTTCGCCTGGTGGATGTGATGTAAAAGATCCTTGTTCAATATAATGGGCACATAGGGAAGCCAGAGAAGAACAACTCAGAGTCAACGAGAGTCAAGTCAACTCAAAAACCAAGACGAATACTCCTTAGCATCATCTATTTACTGCAGCTGCACCGTGGTATAAAATAAATTCTCGTATTTTTAAAATACTTTATTTGTGTATTATTTATTGTGTGTGAATTCATAATTAGCACATTACCATACGACTACGCCTGAATATTCACCATTAAAAAGGCTAAAATATTCCGGTTCATACAACGTACGTCAACAATTCAAGCTGTAAAGAAAGAATTCGGTAAATTAATATCACACATTATTGTTTTGAGTATCAGGCCATCGCACAAATAAGCTAATCAACAATAAATCTAAAAACTACACAATTACGCATTCGAGCCATAGAATGACAACTTTATTAGACATTAGACTATTTAAACCGACATGCGACATACGCTGCGTTATACAGCGTATGCTTGAAGATATACATTTAATACAATTGGCAGCGTTAGTGATCAGTGATTACACAGTTATCAACCTATAAAGTCATCATTCTTATCACATATATTGTATACGTACTCGTAGACAGTAGTACAACATTATCAATGAATATCCTGCAATGCATTCATTTAACTGTATTTTTAAATTTTCCGAGGAAGGAACGACATTAAACTGGGGTAAAGTTGTTTTGTGCCACAGCGTATTGGATTCATAGGTTAGCACGTAGGAGTCTAGGGTCTGAAAATCGGCTCTTGTTGAGGAAGGAAGAGAGAGGAGATCTGTGTAATATGTACCTACGTACATAATACGTGTGTGTGTAAAGGAGTTGGTGTTAGTTCAGTTTTAGTTGAGTTCTGCTCTGTCACTATCTCGGAAGATCTCAAGAAGAGATCTATCTGGCCAAAAGAAAGGAAACCCAGTGAGCCTTACAATAGGGCCAGAAAATTTTAGAACATAGGCGGTGGCTGAGTGTAATCATAGCTAGAGGTACAGCGCCTACTAACTGTATTTCAGATGCATAAGTCTATAGTAAATGTTGTAGTAATGCCTAGATATGTGTGGGGTATCTAAATAGTAGTCAGAAGTGTAGTAGCCTCATTCTCGCCTGTCTTAGAGACAGAAAGAGAGAGAGGGTCTTGTATTGCATCTATCTGTTCGTTGGTGCTGTTCAACTCACTCAGCTCAGTTCTGCTCTAGCTCTTCTTCTACGTGATTCTAGCTCCGATCCACGTTTGATTGAGAAACGGAAAAAGTACCTCGTTCGGTTCGTGATCCGAATATTTCACATACTTACAGACTACTGACGTAGTAACTTTCCCTCATTCACGCTTACCTATGGGACGAAGAAAGCAAGACACACCAGAGCCACCAGATCCAATGCAAGGAAAAGAAAGGCGACCTTATGTTATGTTATGTAGAAGCTAGGAAGAGCAAGAAGATGTTCAGCCCACATGGCATCATCTCAATCCAGTTTCGCCAATGTATCTGTATTATGTAAGTACCTAACTATGTATCTATCTATCTCCTCTCTCTAACTAGCATTCAATGTCTTTCTGTACATACAGATGTAGTGCTCTAGTCATTTTCCCTTTGAAATTCTCTTCGTATATAGCTAGGCAATGCACTACACACTATGAATTTATAAATTCATACAATTCTCCTAGCTATCTAACTTATGTAAGCCATACTTATGGTAAAACTATAGGGAAAAAGTCACTAGCTACCATTTTTATATCCCAAATGTACTGGAATTTCTTTTAGAAAACCTAATCAGACTTTAGAGAAAGAATGCTTAGCTCTTTTCTTCGACTTCCATATAGACAGATAAAAAAAGTTCAAGAGAGAAAGTAATAAGCATACAGTGCTTTACCTACTTAGCTAGATTATTAAATGAATTCTGTAACCTGTATAACATCTGGAACTATTACATAAGCTACCTACTATACTGAGTAGTTGACCTTCTTTGTTGTATTATACTTAGGATAGATAGATAGGATAGTTATTTGCTAGTGAGTAGTAAGTAGGAGAAAAAGGATATAGGACACTTAAAAGAATGAAAGCTAGAGGGAATATAAAGTTTATGGTTATTCCAATTCAATCCAATAATATAATAGTATAGGAATGTAGTGACGTGAGCTGATGGCATGTAAGTGAGCTTTAAGACGAGAAAGAAAGTCCTTCCTGTCTTAGCTTTCTCTCTGTGCATGGATAACTTCCTCGTGCTTCTTGCATTGATGTAATATCTGTGAGTATGCCTTGGAGGAAGAAAAAAGAAGCACTCTCCAGACTCTCTCTATATACTTGAATAGTTTAGCTCAATCGACTTGTCCTTCTGGGTAACCTAGTGAAAGGACGGAATGAAAGGTGAGTCTTAATGTGTGAGAAACTATGACAGAATTACAGAGTGCATCTTCTGGATAAGCTCAAAACAAGCTAATAGCAAGCATACAACTAAAAACCCCTTCACAAAAAACTCGTATACCTACTATAAAATCCTCACTCTCCTATACAGAAAATGTCTAATACATTATATGTACATACATATAGATTCTTTCTTGGTAATGTCTTATAAGTACTTTCACCTTGTGCACAGCACGTGAAGTCAAAAAGTCAAACTACCAGCGTAGCTAATACCATTTCTTTGTATCTGCACCACTTATCTTCTATAGCATGTCAACTTAGTGTCAGTTCTATATATCTTGTAGCTTATAATTCAGCTATACATATAGTAAGTAGTAGTAGTTGGAAAAGGTTTTGAATTTCCGTAGTTGGACAGCGTTGTCTATCCAAATAACTCTATGAAAGTGTAGAAAGTGTAAGTAGAAGGAAGAGAGAAAGAGAGAAAGTGTAGGAAGTATATTAGCGTCTTGAAAAAAAAGTATCTGTAGAGGATTGAGAGAGAGAGAGGGAGGTAGGTAGGCTGAAGGTGGTTTGTCCGTTCCTTTCAGGTGTAAATGGGTCGATGTGGTCCCTTATGGGAATCAGACGTTTCGCCTCGAATAACCACTTACTCTTCCGGAACACCACATAAATTGAAATAAATTGTTCCTCCCTGTAATCATTGGGGATGCATTCCGAAAACAAAACTGCTGTTTAGGAAACATTTATTGGATTCATTTCGACATTGCTGGTTTGGTTCGGTTGGGACTTTGGGTGTAGCGTTGCCGTGGCGTGGACGGTTGGACGTCGGACGTGTAGCTTGGAAAAGCTCAGCATGGTGCACTATTGCAATCTAATGTCCATATCGTGTATTCCTAAGGAGAACATAGACACAAGCTGCAGTTGGAAGGAAAATAACCTGGACTGGGCGAATTTGAGAGGAGGAGGTGGAAAGGAGACTTAATAGCTACTTATATGGATGTAGAGACTCTATACGGGATATCGGTGAAAGTGCATCGACAGTCTCAACTCTAAACTTATCTGAACGGTGGATATTGATACAGGAGTAGCTAGGAGTTTGTGTGATAGCTCTTTCTAGACAATTTCCCTCCCTCCCTCAACCATGTTCTACATCTACCCTTCTTATCTTACATATTAGACAGGTTTTTTATTAGTAC
The DNA here is from genome assembly GCA_009936455.2 of Tomocerus minor. Taxonomy (NCBI): domain Eukaryota; kingdom Metazoa; phylum Arthropoda; class Collembola; order Entomobryomorpha; family Tomoceridae; genus Tomocerus; species Tomocerus minor. The sequence goes on from JAAAYG020000906.1 coordinate 28,534, forward strand.
ACAGTCAATATATGTATCTGCAGATCTGTTCCTCAGAATTTGTCTTAGGACTTAGTGATACAGACATCCCACTCCCTCGCATTCCTCTATATCCTCCTACTATGATTGGGTTATCCACTGTCTATTAGACTTCCAAAGATATAATATTTACTTATGTTATGCTTATCTAGTTTCTAGCTATTCCGCTCAGAAAAGAAAATACAATTTTTTCCTCATATATTTTCACTCTTCTCCACTTCACGTTTTATTAGAGTCGCATTGCATTCGGCAATATTGCAACTTGGAAAAGAAGACAACCGGAAATATACGATACGAGTCTGACTTGTCTTCTCTGCTAGGAAATTCTATATCCACTCAGTTCCCTTTAGCTAAACTTACGCTTTTAGCTTAACTTGAGATAAGTGAAGGTGGGATGCTCGCTCGGAGGAAAAGATAACTCTATATAAGTTACAAATGTAGATACACGAAGAATACTCATAGGAAAAGAGAGCTGTACATAACTCATTCTTTGCATGTTCACGCTCCCTTCATCCCGTCTACTTGTTAAGATAGGAACAAGTTCTAATATGTTTGCAGTGATATATGTACATACGCACACATACTCCATTATTCTCACCCGCTCAACTACCGCTCTCGCCTCATATTCCCCATTACCTTTCCTCTGTAGATAAACAACAATCTCTATAGTGAGAGTAGAGATAGAGGAGAAGAAGGGTATTACCTTCAGGAATGCCACAATTGTTAAAATATCCTTAATAAATATAGAAGAAAGGAAAAGCCAGCTCCATTCATCTATTTCTAATAAGTATCCTTAGCCTCTGGCTCTTTTGTCTACTCCTGTCTGTAGTTGTGGGAAATTATTATTTTCTGATAAGTCCAAGTGCTTCGGTAATACATTGCGGTTTTCCTCCCGCTTATTATACTTCGCCGCTTCGTCTCATTTCATCTTCCTTTTCTAATACACTACTTACGTAATGATTTACCTACATAGCTAGAATATAAAAAATGTGTACAGGCACACATGTGAGAAAACATAATATTAACTTACACAAATACAAAATAGCCAGATAGATTTATATATATACCTAGTCTATAAGACAGTGTACAATGTATAGTATATGTGTAGTGTACTATGATGTTGTATGAATGGTTTGCTTAAGTTTGGCATGGCATGACTAAGTCCGTGGCCTGGGAAAATGATCAAGGAAAGAAAAAATTGACAGGCATTGTAAATTACAAGTGATAAAGTAAATGCTCGGAAATTCGTCTGGTTCGGACATAAATGCTTCTTCTCTCCTCACTCCTTTTCTCACCAAACTGAAAGTTTGGGTTTCCGCAAAACCGATTCTCGCTAGGAAAGGGAAGGCAAGTGGCAGGAGCTCAGCTCTCGCCTACTATTTCCTTCAGTCACTCATAGGACGGAAAGCATTGGAAACCACGAACAGTCGGCACTCTCCACTTACTCATACTCTGAGGAAATATAGGGCAGCAAACAAGTCGACTCTCATTCACTATTACCAGCCACTAAAGCTCTTCTCCTCTACTTACTGCCACGCACAACCAACACTCTTGTTCTTCCTGAGCGCTCTACTTAAAATATATCGGCTAGATAACACAACTATTTACAAGACCCTGTATATAGTGATAACCTATAGTAGAAAAGAAATAAAAGCTCCATGGATAAAGTGTTCAGCTAGGCGAAGGCTATAGTATTAGTGCATAGTAGATATTTGTAGTAGGAGTGAATGAGGCTGAGAAAGATGAAGGGAAAGGGATCGTTGGTAGTAGGGCAAATTCTGTTGTATGTATTACGGATAAGTATGTGTGTCTGTGTAAGGGAGTCTTTGCTCGGCATTTGCCATTCCTTGTCTTGTCATGCCATCGGCAAGAGCACAAGAAGCGAGACTACTAAAGCTAGCTATACATAAATACATGGCAAACTGAGATAGCTAAATAGTCCGTTCACTCTCTCTCACTCTCTCTCTCTCTCTATGTGCATATTATGTACATACATAATAGATTTAGTGATATGACTATATAAACTCATAGCACCTAACACAAAGAATGTTATAGAACTAAAAAAATACTATTGTGTACCTACACACCCAAAGTTGGTACAGAGAAACATAAAACTCACACAATACAACAAATACTACACGAACTACACTCTGTACTACAGATAGTTACAAGACTATAGATTGCTATCACAAAGTATTACAGATAGACAAGGGAGTTTCCTATAAGGAGGAAGAAAAAAAAGAAAGCAATAGACAAGAGCTAAGCCAAAAGAACACAACACACATATTGTGCATGACACTTGATGTGAGGAGCTGACAAAAATCGATACTTCATTTGGTCAACACATTTTTCATCCGGAGGATCATTACTGAATGGAACGTTAGAGGTTAGACTAGGTATATGGCAATATTATACAGTCCTTTGTTATATAGACACACCTACACTCTTTCCTCCTCTTCTTCTGACACAAAGATCCGTCTCTCTTTCTGAAAGAAACTAAAATATAGACGTAGATATTATAGCCGTCTTGTGTACATAAAGTTTAGAAGCGAAAAAAATGATAGTCTGTCTATATAACTTCACTTGACTTGATTGTATTGACAATGTGTCTTGGAGTTTATATTCAGGATGCTTGACAATAGTCAACTGCCGAAAGTCAAGCATTATTATATTTGAAGATGAGCAAAACAGGATTCAGGAGCTGCTATCCTCATAATAAACAGTTTTAGTGGTTACATGTACAACGTTTAGAGAGAGATGAGTTGGAGAGTGAAACAAAACTATGAAGTGATAGATTTCAATAGATTTTCTCTATAGTTTCCTGTAGGTTATTAGTTATTATAGGTACATGAGTATCTGATATGTTTGCTTACATAAAGTAAGTAGGTATATATATATAGAGTGATGCAAGTGGGAAGGAAGGATGCAATAATGCCAGGACTCTCCTATTAAGGAAATAGGTAACAACAGCTTTCCACTTTTCTCTACGTCATCTCCCTCGGCTACCCAAGTGCCCTGACATCAACTGAAATTTATTTTAGCTTTCCCTGTCCCGAATTAGGTTGGCGAATTCCCATTTCCTTATACTATTATATATTTAGATGGATATATAGGAGAGGGAAACCTAAGTCTCCTATGTATGAATGAACTGAAAATAAGACTGGAGGAGTTACATGTCAATATTGTACTTTATTTAAAGTTGCTTCCTACACAGAGCTTACATAATGTAGGAAAAGTACCTAGTCAAAACTTATCTTACACGAATTTGCAAAGAAGCCCATTCAAGAGAGACAATCAGTGAGCTTACATACTCTTTGGCCAGACAGAGAATATATAGACAATAATAACAATATGGAGCATATGCAATCTAACATAACAGAGAAGAGTAGGTAGCTAATAGTTTATTCTTCGTTCAGATTACAAGTGTAAGGCCATAGTTTATTCAGTAAGACATTTGAGGTGCAAACAGTACAGGGCAAAGGTATTTGCGATACTATTGTTAGCTTCTCTCCTGTACTATTAGCATTGTGCATTGTGCTCCGTTATTTTCTATAGCATTCTACTTTTCTTCCATTGTGCCTTACCTTCAATGGAATGGACTGGAGAAGAAAAGCCAGAGCTTTGAGTCAACTCTATCTAGATATATTGGCATTTTCCCTTTCCTCCCATTCTCTTTACACCGACAACAAAACTACAACAGTCTACACTACAGAAGAGAGATACCAATGTTCTCTGCATTTCTGGACAACCATAAGCTGAGCGTTGTACATGCCAAAGTAATGCTACTATAAACCTACACAGCATATCTGTAGAATTAAAGGAAGCTACTTTCTGCTGCCTTCTTGCTATCAGTGTTCCCAGTGGCTCAGGTATTACCAAATCTTGATGAATGAATCGTTCAATTTTGCACGACATGGCTTTTGCTCACTCAGTCCAATTCTACAGCCGAATCCCTTCCTTTTACATTCTATTTTATATTGGTATTCTCTCTAACACTTATTTATATCTATACTGTAGTCTTCAATATGATTTTTGCTATAGAATTATAATATGAATATAAACTTTATATAATATTGAAGATTTGTGTAGGAGTATCAATGGGAAAATCATGTGATGTAAGAGAGTCAAAGTAAAGTAAATCAACTAGGTATTGTCTGTAGATAGACAATTTAGTTTTTATTAGTAGCGTAGCGCACATTGATACTTAAAAATTAGTTTTGCATGTCAGTGTAAGCTGATTGTAGTTGTATGAGAGCAATGTAAAACTTTTCTAACTACAATTCTAAGTATTGGATAGGTACGTAAGTACGTAGGAGTTCTCCATAGAAAAGTTACTTTTGTACTTTGCAGCTCAAAATGCAGCTCCTTGGCACCTGTAGTGGGTTGCTGAGTCTGCTCTGCAATCTCTCCTCTCTTTTCTTTTTTTCTCTTTTCTCAATTAATTGTCGACCTATTGTTCTGCCCAAAGTGTCTTAATATTAACTTTTT
>JAAAYG020000917.1:0-33037 GCA_009936455.2 Tomocerus minor
GTAACATATCGACAAGTATGAGATATCTGTAGCATTTAGCATTTGTCCGTCAGTTTATATTTTTATGGATTGCGCTGGATAAATATGGAATCATGAATTCTGATTCTGTTTCCACATACATCGTTTTTGAGTGTCTGTATTTATGTATACGCAGAATACGCAGAGAGGAAAGGAGGAGAAGGTAGGAAGTGTGTGCAGTGAGCTCGAGTGCGGTAGAGTTGTGGGAGTGTCGCTATAACCAGTACTACATTTTGCTATTTTGATGCCATTTTAATGTCGAGCGGTTGGAAATACGGGATTTCCTATAGTTGTATGATGTCTATAATATAATGTGAGTTAACATTTAGCTATATGCGCACAGATCTCACACGTAGCGTTCGTAACAATAGCAATCTAAGTAATAGAAAACTATGTGAATTTAGATATTATGTTTAACAAGTTGGCATTTGTATGTATGGGGCTTGCTCGGCTTTGGTGTGCTGCATTAAATATGCGCTTTCCCCACGGTTATTACAGTTTGGTATTTATGTAGGCGGTAAGTCCGCAGGAAATTGCCTCGCAAATTTCACAATATGAACTGGAAATTGGGTTTGTGGTTGCAGCCACTGCACACACCAGGCCGGAGAATATTCAGGAGGCGAGGAGTGAAGGTGTGAGTAAAACAAATGTAGTCGCTCTTTTTGGAGAAAGCCTAGTGTCAAGCTCCATGAGTCGCCAGGCAGTTCCGAATTGTATCTCTACTATAGCCTGCCCTTAATCTTGACTTTGTTCGAAACAAAAATAAAAACAAAAGGGGAGAAAAAGGAAAACAGTGAGCTGAGCATATAAACAAGTCGTCGCTCGATAACTGATTTAATTGTAGAGACTTTCCTTTCCTTTCTTGTGCATAGAGAGGCAAGAGCAATTCGAGCTTGTAATTCCATTAGTTATGCTTTTCTTGGAGATTTCCTTTTGTAGCCAAGTCTTTTCTATTCCCTCTAAGTAAGCCAGTCGCACAAACTTCCGAGAAACGTAAATAAGAATGCCATTAGTGTGCCCTATGTACAATGTGCTATAGGGAAACAAGCATTTTTCGTTTAAATCTGCGAAATACGCCTCCAATTATCTTTATATGACAATATTATATCCTAATACTACACAGGTGAGACCTAGCAACTCTTTTTATAACACAATTTTAGTACGAGCTCTCATCTCCTTTTTATTCATATCTGCAGCTCTATCTAATGCTCAACCTTAGCAAAACATTTTTAATTGGCAAATAAACGAGTCGTTAATTTAGTGATGGCACAGAGCGCTACTATATAAATTTTGAAATCTCACTAGTTCAAATACGAGTTTATTTGTAACCCCAAGAGAAAAGCACGAGCGCACTGTTTCTAGTATTTATCATTAAGATTTCTCTAGTGCACAGTCACTGGTATTTGAACATCCCAAAACTCACGGCACATAAACTATCCAATTACTGTAGGCGTTGGAGTTCAACAACAAATTCCAGAAAGTAAGCTGAATATATCGATGCTGCTTTACCGTTTACTGGCTGACAGTTTTAATACTTGGCAATTAAATAGTTAAACAATTCGTACATAATTTATATAGTTGACGATAACATGCACGCTATGGCATTTTTACTCTTTTGCTCTCCATAATTGAAATTATAAGCGTCAAAGTGGGTTTGCTTACCAGAAATCCCATCGTATGTCCACCATTCTTCCCAACTCACTGCCAATGAACCTGTGAACATAAAGAACAAAAATTTGTATTAATTTTTTATTCATTGCATAATTTATAAAAGAACACTCATCAATTTTGGTCTTTTGCATTTGTTCTATAGTGAATGGTATAATAAATGGTTTAGAATAGATATGTTGCATTTATTTCACTTAAATAATTGTATAGTCTTTCTTTTTTATTCGTAATTGTAATCATTCACTGTAAATAAGTGTGAATTGAACATCATTTAAAGAGATCTGCTGCAGTGACACTAGCTACCAATTCGAAAGCAATCGTTATTGGGTTAATTTGTATATCTATACTGGGAGAAAATATCATTCCGTGAGATTCGAACTAATCTGAAGCTAGGATTTTGAATATTAGCAGAAACCTCAAAACATTTTCACTTCAGATGGCTATTTCCGGAATTCAAATTGAATTTCTACTTGGATTTGAAAATGATTCGTTGGTGCAAAACCTATTGCCTATTACTGCGCTGGGGATGATAGCATAGTGATAGTATTATTAGAAGTCATTGTGATGTGGATATAAAATCTAATTATTTTGCAGAATGGAAGTTAGCAATACCTACGTAGGTTTGCAGAAACTACAAAAGTAATTACTGTTGCATTAACGAGTTCATGTGTGTGTAGATTAAACAGACATATTCCTCATGTTACTGAAATGAGGAAATGGATTTGGGTTGATTGAAATGCCTAAATAATTCCAGTCATTTAATATTGTGAAAATGTAAAGAATGATACTGCCAGTTTAAATAGTGTTCTCGATTTTATATACAGTCAGACGTATTTAGATAATGTACATAGAGTGAATATGTCGTGAATTACCCTGTCGTTACATTACATATTCTGGCAATTAAGGTAGAGGTACTATGAATGATGAAATGAGTTCGAGGTACGAGTTGGGCACATAACATAATATTATTATATGCGGAGAGTATGTTTACCGACTTTAAGTAGAGTAAGTGATTATCAGTCGTATTTATGAGTGTTTGGGTTGTACATTGTGCCCTACGGAGTTTTCAACTATTATAATGCTTCGGTGTTTATGACGATGTTAATTAAATGAGATGAAATGACAGTGAATAGATTGCTCACCCACAATTTATTTCCTATCACTCCGCTTCATTTCGACGTAGGTACATATTTAATAGAGCGAATCAACAAACTAGCAGTAAATGCATTTCATATTATTAGACTTGTTTGTTTGCACGTAGAGAGTGAGGTCGGTCGTAGTAAAGTTGTCCTAATATTATATGTACCTAAAGGTAGTTACATTATTGTTGACATTGTACAATTGGTTTTTGCGTTCTTCTCTCTTCTCTTCATGCGAAAATGCAAACGGGGAACACAGTTCACTCACTCACAATCAGTTTAGTGCCAACAGCAAAGACAAAGACATTTACTTTCATTTGCGGGCTTAATGGAAATGGAAACCTCCAGACAACATACAACTTATCTCCAGCCCTATAATCTACCTCCTGCACATTTCAACCAGAGCAGTCTCCATCCCAGACTCATACTCCACAAAAACTACATTCCCTAATAAAAGTTGAAACGTACATAAATGTACGATTTGCCAAAACAAACAAAGAGGACGGAGTTTAACCAGCGCGATCCATCCATTGTGTTACACACTGTCACATTAAATTAATTTGATATCTTCAAGGATTTTAATAATTGAGTCGGAAAGGTTTCTCCACTTTTCAATTCAATTTCTCCCCTACAAAATCCCTATAAACTTATGCACACAAAACTCTAATCCATGTCGGCGGAGTAATTCCTTGTTATTTTTTACAGAATCAAAGCTTTGTTTAATTTTTTAAACTAGCTTTTTGCATTATCCTTTTATTTTATTATAAAACATGGGTTTCCTTAAAACCTGAGAATATTAGTTATATTCTCCGATATATCATTTTTTGTTAAACTGTCATTACCTAGAATTTTTTCCTCCAAAAGCCTCCCTGGAAAACCTTAGAAATTCTGTCAGACTCACAAGTTCTTATTTTTAAATTTCCAACAATAATAATACGCTTGTCTCCTTAATTACATTACATCGCACCAAAGTGGAACAACTGTTCCACAAAAACATGAAACAAAATTTTTTAAGTATGTCGATGCAATCCACAGAGGCGAATTTTAATTTTAACTTAACAGTGCTGTAGAAATTGTTTGAGGTAGATTCCCATTTACAAAATTTCATGATGTCACATACTGTTACTTATCTTTCCCAACAAAGACGTATATGCTCATAAAATAATTTCTCAGTGAATTACGTGTTATACACTTTCTAAAGGAAAATGTTAATTAGCAAGTAGAGTGCATCGATAGTTCAAGAACGTTACGCACATTAATTATTTATCTGCAATAGGACAGATAAAGCTTAACGGAATAACAAAATTCCGCTAGCTTATTATTCTGGACGAGGAATGCTAATTTAATTCCCTTTAAATATTTAGATGCACTGAACGAGACATTGAGTCATTGTGTGTTCGAGTGCAGTGTGCAGATATGCACGTGTATACATGTGAAGAAACAAAATAAATATTGAAGTAGCAACTTATGGTTAGTAATGGAAAATAGAAGAGATTTTCAACCAATTACATTAAAACTAAATACAAAGCCGTCAGCCAACACAGATAAGAGGTTTAGCAAAGATTAGTGAAGAGAGGCGCATTAGTGCTGGAAATTCAGAAAGATATTGCATTTTCCACTGCACTGCACACCAACAACTATAAAGTATTAACATTAGCGTGTGCTGGTTGGAATTTGATTGAAGATCTGAACTATTTGTTTACTTTAGGTCGAGCAGTTACGGAGTGCAGCCGGAAATAGTGATAAAATCTGTCAAAAAATTTACACATAGCGACGCTAATCTTTGCATTAAAAGTTTTCGACGAGGACTACTTAGGAAATTACTATCACCAAAATCACATTCTGCAAACTTTGGAAATTGGATTTTCCGTTATAGCTTATTTGCACTTTTTAAGGCGTCCCAAATATGCAAAAGTAGTGGGTACCTATATACGGAGTAGTATTAGCCCTTTCCGAAAATCAGGACTTCCTTGCAGACATATATAGAACTTACCAATGAGTGGCCATGAGACGCAAAACTAATATAATTCTCTACGATAAGGATGAGATACAAAATTATCCTTTCGTGAGATATTAGTCAGTCAAATAGTAGGATTTTGCTCTGATGGGCAATGCACACACTGCGCCTAAGTAGTATTTTAAAACCTCTGGATAAAATGTAGTTTTGATTGTTGAATTAATATTAAAGATGATTCGACTGCATTAAAAACAGAAAAATTAGAAAAGTCGACCAAAAGAGCTAATTATAATTTTAGCTTAGATACCGGCATGTTTTTCCATATTCATTTCCATATTAAAAATATAATCCTTACTTTCTAATCACCTTTCTTACTTTTGTAAAATAGTTTACTGGGTAGTTTGTGACACCTTAAAAATGTGTATTGAGGAGTTGACTTCTTGTCTTCAAGTTTTCCAAGTATTTCCATTTTATGATTTGTTGTAGTGGATGCTTAATAATAACAATTTTTACAGCACGATGACACAATAAACAAAATATTTGTATCTAAAGGTCTGTACATTTATTCAAATCTTTCAATGAGATGATGATGCTCGTACCAACATGACAATGAAGACAATAAAGCACATCGAGGCCATGTTCATGCATTTCTTCTTAAAAAGTCTATTCGGTGAACTAACGGGTAGTCTCCGGTTAAACTGGCGAGAGACCAGCAGGAAGGGTGACGGTACATTTTCGGATGAGGCTAATCACTTTTTGGCTTAAGAGCGGGTAGGGAATTACTAATACCGGGTAATAACAAGTTAGTATAATACTTCCTATTCTGTTTGATAGGAACTTAGTTTTTGTTTAGCTAGTGACGTTTCTTGCAAGAAAAAGTGTAATGCGTAGGGGATAAGGACGTGACGTTGCGTGCTCTCTTACTAGAAAGTTGTTAAAAAGCAAAATTTAAGTTGCCAGCATGAAATCAAAATTCAATCAGTATATCCGTTTACTTTTATGTAGCCATTCATAGACAAATTTTATTTTATAGGTACGCATTCAGTGAGTAGTGAAACCAAAACGGTAATTTTCTATTGCCTATTTGAATTATTATATCGGAAACGACAAACCTCCACTTTGCTTGCATTACCGAATAGAGATCTGTGAAACCATAGGACCTTGCTGTTCGATACAATAGCTAACCTTCCATACTACATGCAAATTTTTTGAGAGTTTACACATCAAGGGAAATAGCAAATTACCATTTAGAGCTTGGAAATGCGCTCTGCCCTGCTACTTTTATAACTACACGGGAAGTACTGCAGTACAAAGTACAAATTGTACATATGAAACAGACTTTGAGGCTTTCATCTATCTCTACTATACCTACGCAATGTTGTGGTAGAGATGGGCATATTTTCTTCAGGATTCTTTATACAAACTTATGTATTTTACATTGTATCAGGTAGACCAGGTTCCACTCTTGTTGTAATAAAGTTAATAACATTACCAATCATGCAATTTTCGTAAAAGCATGCATTCAAACTCGCTATTTTAGGATAGATTAACCAAATAAGTTTTTTTTTCACGATTTATTCTGAAAAATTTTAGGAGTATTTGATTTTATGGAAAAATAATGTAAAACTTACAATTAGATAAGGAAGCCAATATTTTGGCAGGTTGCTTAATTATTATATTATTATTTGCAAGCTGCAATTTTCTGCACACTCTGTAATAATTATATGGAACACTTTAAATCCAATGTGTTAATGGACAGTGAATACCTATTCTCTAAGCTGGGATAATTAATTGTAAAATTTGTAATTAATGACCTGGTAATGAAAATAATCCAAATTACCTCAAGCGTATGATTTATTAAGCTGCTAACTATTTGCAAAAAAATATTATTCATCTGCAGCAGTGCCATTTGACGAAATGAAAGTTTAGGATTTTTCGAAAGGAAAAGTTGCCCACCTCTAAATTATTCAGGGCCATGTGTGTATCTATTTGTGTAGAGGATATATAATATGTGTATCTTTATGTAGGTAGCTAGTGGGTAGGTATGTAATGCTATACAATAGATATTTACTGGTAGGAAGTTTGGAAGTTGTGTGATGTAAAGTTCGATATGACTAAAGAAAACCATGCGAGGATAATGTATTCATGAGAATTTCCAATATAAGACAAGATCGAAAACTGTAATAAAACATAAATTGAGTCATGCTGAGCTTCGACTCACTGAAAATCAGACGGCGGTTGTTAGAATTCTATTTGGGGGAGCTGATCGTGAAAGACTGTACGTATGAATGTAGATGTAAGATCGTAATATAGAGCAGATGCGGAAGAGAGATATTGTGTTGAAAGCAAGTCAAGTGAACGGATGGTGGCTGGCGGCTCTACTGAACTGAAGTCAAGTGGCTAAACGTGTAGATAGAATACAGTTACTCAGGTAGGCAAAGGTCCTGAGAGTTTTTTCCACTCAACTATGAAATCATATTCATAGGCAAATGTATTGATGGAGTGCCAGCGGAACAAGAAAACTTGAATCAATTGACAATGCAAGTAAAAATATCAACCAATCCAACCGTTCTGCCTCTTCCCTTTGTTTTTCTTGGAGCCACCGCGGCAGTTTTCCTGATTACTACGGATATGGAAGCAAAACTCATTCCAATCGTATATTTATTTGAAAACAATCACTCATGTCATCCTAAAGAAAGTCATTTAAAATACAAACACCTCGCCTCCTTACAAATTTGCATGGAAAATTTACATTTTTGCAAATAGCAATTTACGTATCTCAAATGTTTATACAAAACATTGACAAATATTTACGAATGTCACTTTTCCGAACAATTGGAGACTATTAAGACATTTATGTTTATATTTTTCTCTTCCTACAACAAACTGCGACATTTGAAGAGAAGTATTTTATAATGAATTGTTAGGCCAGGGAATATTAGTTATTTTCCAGAGTAGCCCATAAGTATACGTTATATATTTATCTGTAAAGGAGTTTTAGTCTGTTTGATTTATATGTAGGATAGCTTAGAAGTGTGCTCTTTCGACAACAATAAATTGCATTGCTGGAAGCAGTCAGTGAACTTTCACCTGACAGTAAGTAATCGATAGCAGACGGTATTCAATTATTTTGTTGACATCGAAAATAAAATAACCTCATTGTGATAGGTAGAGACCAACTAGGAGAAAGGAGATAGAAACTTTTGCTGAGAAAGTCCTGAAAAAACAGAAGAGCCGAACTAAGTTGGTTGGTGGACGTGGACATTTATTTTCTATATTTACCATCGCACAGAGAGAGAGAGAGAGAGAAAGGAGCATTATAACTCTGTAGGCAGAAACTGGTCAACTATCTGTATGATAGACAAGGCCCATTGTCCGACTAGTGAAAACAAGAAGAAACTTGTTAGTTATAGGCTCGGAAAGTTGCACAGGAAGACATTCCAAACGTTTCCACGGAATTGACATATTGGAAAAGGTAAGGAGAGTGCAGTAAAAGGAAAGAGACTCAACTGACTCTTCAGCTCAGTTCAATAAGTTCAACTTCAGTAGGGAGTGTTGCAAAAATTTAACGTCATGCTATTGTTGATGCGTTTCGGAAATCGGAAAAACAATAGAGGATTAGGAGCAGCGGACTATCCGCACAGCCACCAACCAACTTACCCATTCCAAATCCCATTACAATCAATAAGAAAAGAGTAAGCAAAGTCAAAGACCGACAAAGCAACGTATGTTTAGCCTCCTCCTCTTCTCTTTCCCTCCTCACACACAATTCTGCCCTTCCTCCTGGCTCTACCGTTGACTGAGGTGAGCAAATTCCACGAGAAAGAACAAAACTACCTGCCTACCAACACTGAAACACTAACTGCAACTGTCTTAAACAAATATCCCAATATTTTATATGTATTACTCATAGTCTGTTTCTATTTGCAATGCATTAGGTGCCACTCTACAAACTTCGCCTTTCTCTCCATTCTAAGCATTTGCAGAGAAACGTATTCATTATAACGAGTTTCTTCCGGTGACTACCTACACCCACCCACAGAAGACCTATTTGCTTTCTTCAAAACCGAACATCAGCTGTCAATCTAATATTCATTCTACTTTTTTATTACTTTCACAGTAAAATCCTAACAGATATTTAAATCTGAAGACAATAAAATGTAGACAAATGCATTCTAGTCTAAATGACAGACTGTCAAATGTTATAAGCCAACAGCTGAATCCACCCTTAATCCCGAATTAGAAAATAATGAGATTTAGAATTGCAGGTACATTTTAATGCTAAAATCCCCTGTTAAGCGAGTGTGACACCAAGTGGACTGCTACATGAAAGTAATGAACTCTTATTTGTGTGCTGTCAACATTTTACCGCTGTCTTTTCAGTTAGCACCACACAGGACTAATATTATGTAGTCCCACAAGACATAAACAAGTAGAAGAGAAAATAAGACTTTCTCTCTGATCTTTCCATTACAGGATCAGATGGTCAATTCTGTTCCTTTTTCCTTGCTGCTAGATTGCGGCTATCTTTATCAGGATATTATTTATTGTATGAGTTTAGTACACATCTGTTCCATTATAGTAGCATCACATCTTCTACGATGTTGTAAGTAATAACAGCTATCCACAAACTTTATATAAACAGGAAGCAAAGCCATCAATTTATTTACTCATTCTGACTCACCTATTAATATATCGTGTTTGACTATTTTTGTAGTATATATAGGGTTAATAAGAAAAAAGTGAACTAATTAAAATGCAGCAGTCTCATGTATAATAGGTGATATAAATAACAAGTGTTGATGGTGACGCGCGACGCTGCTTAGAATGGAAAACAAATACTACATCCTATAAGAAAAGTGCAATGTCCCAGAAATGAGAGGAAGTGGAAGAGTTCGCATATAAAATGGAATAGATAAGAGAGAGGTAGAAATATTTTATTATGTCTTAGTCTAATAGCAGGAGCAGGATCTGTCACCTGGAGATTTAATTGTGGGGATTTAGCAGCTTTTGCTTGAATGAAAAAGCAGGACGTATTTAGCTCCATTATTTATAGATGCATTTTTGTTTGCAGGTAAATAGATGTCGTCTGTCGACACTGAATGATAATGTGCGTATTTGTCTCTCCACGCCGGTCCATGTGTGCTTAAGGTAAATAGAATGTAGGAGTAGCCCTGGAGTTAATATTAAAGTATGGGCCTCCGTTGGGGAGAAAGGTGAAAGTGAAAGGAGGGAGAGGAGAAGGAAATGCGTAGGAAGAAGGAAGAAGTGTAGTGGAATCCGAAATAGATATTTTAACCCTGGAAATGTACATCAGAGTTACACGAACAACTATCCAGGTTTGTTCTTAAGGAAAGGAAAAGAGGGAGTGCTGTAAGTCTGTTGGCCAAGGAAAGGAGGAAGTAGGGAAGAGAAAGCAGTGCAGGATATTCCAGCTCTGCGAGATAGTAGAATTCCTTGTAAATATAGACGTGGTAAACCTGTCGTCTCGACTTTCCGTGTAGTTCGTATGAACAAATTGTGTTTAGTTGTAGGGAAAGAGGGAGAGATGGATGAATCCGTCGAAGAATCCATAGGAGTAGTCGGAGTTGAGTTGAGTTGGTAGGAGTCTGGTGGCTGGAGAGTAGATTTGTAACGTAACGGAGGATTGAGCGGAGGGTGAAGTAAAATAATGTAAGTAGCAGTCTCAACTTAAGAAACGAGTGAAAGTAGATAGAAGTCGACTAGTCAACTCACTTCAGTGAATCGTTCTTTGAAATATTTATTCTCCTTGAAAGCCATACTTTGTTTTTTTCCTCTTCAAACTTTTCCGATGGAAGGAATAACAACTTTCTGACAGTCAAACTCCGAGCTGTCCTCCACTAAACTACTACTAGACCTTTCCCCTCTATCTTCAATAGCACAATGGAGTGTGGAACTAATGCATCTAGTAATGTACTGTTGTAGCAGCATTCATGCATACTCCTCCTCCTCTCTCTCTCTCCCCGGCCGTAAGTAGCACTAAAATCTATATGCGGACTCTCCATATAAAAATTCTCCCAGCTCCTCCATCCACCTAAACTATTTATGTGTCAAACTCCTATATTCATAGTGCATCCATAGTTGTTATTTATGGGGAGCCCATTTCTTCCTTCTATAGACACTGCTCGAAATTACATAAGAACATACATGTATCAGATTGAGGGAGACACGATTTGATGCATGGCTCTTCCAGCTCCACACTATGTACTCTCTGTCTCTCCGCACATCTTACCTTAGTCTTCTATACAAACATCTAATACTCATATTAGTACATAAAGATGAGACAGACGACTTTCTCCAGAAATCTATTATAGCATTTCCAACTTCTCTATCTCCGACCATATGAAATAGCCCTACACATTTCCCTCCTTCTACAAAACTCACATATGAATAGCACGCAGAGAAATAGGCAGGCAGTACACGTAGTTAAATCAAAAAAGAAACCTATTTTTTTCAATATGCATTCCTAGAAACAAATAGGGATATTATCTGAATGTGCGTAAGAGAAAGCATGTAAGCGTACAGCTGTAGACTGATCCACTAAGAATCCCAGCCTTGCACTTTACCTTACCTATCGTCAGACAACATAACAGAAACGCATTACTTCACATTAGATTAGAGCGGGGTAGCCGTTGTAGATGTGTACGGGCACTCTCCTCGTAGATGCCATTATATTGTGATATGTAATCTTTCGACAGAGCATATAGTTCTACTTTCCTATCTACCATTCCCCTATTCATCTTACTCGTGTTTGCGTTGATAGTTTTTACAGAATTTTTCTTCACCCCGCACATCTAAATATCTATAGTTCTTAGAAAGTATCTTAGAAATGTTTCAATGTGAATGGAGAAAGTTCTAGGATACATATTTCTGTATTTGTACATATAATACTTGGACCAGTAAAAACATGTATCCGTAGCATCATTGGAAAGTTTAGTGACTAAGCAGGTATAGAAGTCTGTTGAGTGAAGTAGTAGTCATTGGAACAAGAGGAAGATGAGGAAAAGAAGAGCACGCTAGTCGTCCTGATGTGTGCACAATGAGAAGATACAATATGAGACATAGAAGAATTTTCTATATGTATGTGCTCTAGTTGGAGTTGGGAGTAAAGGAAGAGAGGTAACTTATGTTTAGATGGCTACGTACTTACAGAGCTATGTTTGAAATGAACGTAAATACAATCATCCATATCCATCCATCCATCTTTTTATCTGAACAAACGAAAGCGAAACGAACTCTCGTCTCTCTTTCCCAAATTCATCATTCACCTCTGACTTGAGTTGAGTTGGAGTGAGTTGGTTAGTTCTACTTCAGCTACATGCATTTCCCATTTGATCTTCAACACTGTCTCTAATAGCTACGGACTTTATACGCTATACATCCTTCCCTGCTTCTCCCTCTACACATTATCTTCCTTCATATCATTGTCCTGACATTCTGACGAGACGAGCTACCTCCCTACCCAGCCACGTCGAATAGAAAAGAAAAATGAATAACTACTTATTTTGTATTGGACGGCTATGGGGATGCTTCCTAGCTCCAACCACACTGAAACACCAACATGCACACACACACACACACACACACACACATATGCACTATGTAGAGTACAGACGGAGAAGAAGGGAGCACTGAGGCAATTGCACTGGGAGGAAAACTTCCTCACTCACTCACTCAGATTCGGACTCGAGATAATTTCATGAATACAGAAATATCTCAGGGACAAAACTTCACTTTAACGCAATTCCCATTTTCTCCTCTTGACGGCTGGCTCATGCAAGCATCCCATTTCTTCTATATTATCTTCTCTCTAGAACTAGACACATACAAATGAGCCTACATCTAGCCACTATCTATCTTTCTCCAAAAATTCCAAGACAATAAGATTCAATTTTTACAGACATACAAGACAGGTAATGCTCTGACAATTTCATCGCAGCTAAATAAATGCACTTGCACAGCGTGACATATTTCCCTATGCAATATGCAACATATCTGATTTCAAATGCCTACTCCCATGCACCCACCTCACCCTATATAAAGTACTTTGAGACACTCACATCACTTGAAAGCATTCCATTTGTGAAAAGCTTTGGCACAAAATAAATTACGTCCAGTTTATTTCTATCCATGTAAATGTAGATGTCGTCCTGAGTGCATTACTATCATTTATTCAGCACTCTATCAAAATATATTCCTTTATATGAAATGGCGTAAAAGATTTTTTGCCTCTTTTCCAGACAAACTGACATTGATGAAAGAGGCATTTCTGCTTTATAGAATTTTTTGCAATTTACATCAGCATTTCTCTGTATTTGATATCCGTTTATTCACAGCTATGAAAGAAGTGTCATTATCTCGTACTTATTAAAATTGAGTATGGAATGAATATATGATGTTGGCAAGGAAGAAAATTGTTTTGTGGGACTTTGGAAAATAATGAGATGTTGATTAGGACAGTTACACACTTTTGCACCTACACTATATTTGCTCCGTAATTTATTATTGAATTCGTTTTGTATTCTATTCCAGATGAATGCATTTATGTAGTATTGAAAGGAAAAGAGAGATAGGAGTGGAGAGGAAGAGGGAGAGAGGAGAAAAGAGGTTTAGGTTCAGAAAGACATGTATGTGTAGTCGACATGCACCCGGATAATAAAATGATAGACAGACTAATCTAATGCCCGTCTCTCTCGTAAATACATGCAAATCCTGAAGAATAAAGAAAGATGCTCGACGAGTTGTTCGTGAATCGGTTTGGCGTGTATTCTATTGTTTAGAATGCTGATACTGATGATTGTATGCCTGTTGGCAGTGAGTTCGACTGGGACGAGCTGAAGTCTGGAGTCTAGAGACTCTTGTGCCTCGACTATTTATTTATAGCTACATCTTATAGTGCACTCATGTAGTTTGAATCCATATATGAGCCTTGTCTTTCGACGGAGTTCATCTCAACATGTCTGTTTGTCCAATCTCTGGAATCTTGTGTCGCATTGGAACTGTTGTGTGTGTGTGTGTGTGTGAGTTAGTAGGAGTTCTCCTCAGCTCTCGCCTGATCTCTTCTGCTCTGCCTACCTTCTTTCCTGGTTCCCTCCGCACTCTTCGTTTTAGCTCAGAGCTGATCAGAATTTACTCGTTCAAGTTTTACATTTAAGCTTTTACAGCTTTCTTCCTCTCCTATCTCCTTTGTTTTCTGCCACACAACTTTCTCCTATCTTTGCTTTCCCTCCAGATACACAGCAGATACACATGCAGTGTGTCCTTCAACCGGATTTCCTTCCTTTTCCATTTCCACGGAGCATTCAGTGTCTTTAGCTTTTCAACTGCCCTATTCCTTTCACTCTCTCTCTTTCTCTTTTTCACTACTAAAGAATGAAACTATCAATGAAAAGTCAAAGAAACTTTCTAAACTCTAAATATACTTTCACATTTTATGCCCTATTAATTCCTTAATTCTAACCTCAATATTTACTTGTACATATCTTCACCCATCAACTGAATTTATAATTTGCACTCTTTGCTTATTTATACGACTTCAAAATGTTCTCCTTCTTAATGAATCGAGGGCAAGAGAGGGGAAAGTTGGGGAAAGTAGATTTTTATTGTGGATATTTTAGTTAGTAACATTTTGTCATGGGGAATATCCTGACTTAGTAGCGATAAGAATAAGGAAGCAAATGTCACGGACGCACTGATATGGATAAATAATAGAAGAGGGTATTCAAGACACTTCACTCCTCTTCCCTTCCTTCTTCCTGGAGCAGAAAAGAGGAAGGAAGGGCAAATGGAAGGCTCACTGCCTCTCCCTTCCCAACTCTCTTAAAACTACAGCCAACTTTGCTCAGTCAATTCACTCTCTCTATTTATTGAATGTCTTTAAAACGTAATCGGGCTTTGCATGCTCTACTGCAGAGCACAAGCACCACAGCTAAACAGTACACACACCCACATCCACGTAGTATATCTTCATTTGTGGGCCAAATAAGAAGTAGGCCTATATGAGCACTTTCATTTCCTCCTCCGATTTCCCTTCGCCGAGAAAGGAGCTGGCTTTCTTCGAAGGAAACTGTCGCAGCACAAGTTCTCACTATAAATGTGCGGCCTCGTAAATTACGAAGAGTAGATGAGGTTGAGCATTCCGTTCAGATTGTGATGCACTGCATAGTTAAAATGCATTAGACTTCGGCTAGCCATCCATGCCATCGGATTACAAGATACGCACTTTCCTCTCCTCCGTCTTCTCCTTAAACAGCAAGGATGAAGAAGACTTGAATAAGAAACTCATTCATCTCATCTCGACCGAAGCGATACTGTGTACATGTACACACAGATTTACCCGCTTTATTTCTTTTCAATAGCCCAATGTTCTGTTTTCTTTATTGCACTTGTAGTTTCTAGCTCCACGTATTCAGGTCGGAAAAGAGTAACTACACGATATACATTTATGCCATTATCTATTGTTATTGTCTCCTCCTTATCTCTAGCTCTTAGAAATAAAACACGTGTACTAAATCCTCTATACTTATGCAAATATAGTTGTTAGTCTGCCATTAGATAAACAAAAAGATGACATCCTCGGAGATATTAAAATAAATTTACATCACCTTACTCCTTAATAAATACAAGGGGAAATCTCTTTCTACCCTCCGTATGGATCCTATAAAAATATTCTTGTTCACAACTCTCAGACGAAGACGGTGCTCGAAGAAGTCAAACGTATTGCTCTCATATAACTTTTTCTGCATTAACACGAGATGCTCAAATTATTTAGATAATAAATTTTAGTAAAAATAAAACTTTTATGTGAGAATAATGTTTTCGAAATTTTCTCATTTGCCATATATGTGTGTCATTTTGAAATCTTGAAATTTCATATTGATCAATGTTTATTCTGCTGATGCTCATTAATTGTACTGGGCAATTTATTATAATTACGATACTGCAGTTATGTCTACTAACAATAAACCAAATGGAAGGAAAATTTTGAAATTGGAGAAAAGATTACTTTGAGTGGCATATTTGAAAGTTTAGTAGATGAATATAAATTTTGGTTTTGTTTGGACGTGTGGGGCAGATATTTAAGGGGAAACGTGTAAATCAGGGTTTTGAAACATATAGCTTTCCTTGAGTATAAATAGTTTTGTCTAGACGGGGAAGTATAAATTGTGCTGAGTGAGCTGTTGGTTGGGGTTAGCCGTGGAATAAGGAAAGGGAAGTGTGAGATAAGGCAAAACAAAGGAAAAAAGAGTAAATATGTGGCCCTTGTCACAAGGAATACCACGAGCGAGCAATTCACGCAAAGGAGGAAGAAAGAGGAAAGGAAAGTTCAGTTTCTTTTGTGAAGTTCCCATTTTCCAAACGGCGGCACGCAAAATATTTATGTATCCCTGTCACCTATCCTTCCTGCCACCCATTACTCCCTTTTATTCCGACACTTACAGTGTCCCGTCTCACCTCTTTACGGCATCTCTTTTGCAAATAAATTTCATCGGCTGATAGGATGCGGTTCTGTGATTGCCCCCTTTACTTTCCCTCCTTAACTCATCCATCCTTCGGCTATGGCTAATTAAGGCGAAAGTTTCTTTAACTTCCTTCCCGTCTATGTGTACATATGAGCTTCTCATTTATTTCATGTGATTTTTGCTGAGATTCTAACGTCCAGTAAGAAATCATTGAATTCAGCGCGAGTCTTCAACTCTACTCAGTTGACATAGGTGCATTATGTAGACAGACAGAAAGGAAATCAAGGAAATGTTAGTACGTACACCAATGTGAGGCCACGCATCATGAAATAACACTAAATTGGGAAATGTCGGCAATGTCGCCATTGATTTTATGTTCCTACCTAACTGAGCTACTTAGCCGGTTCTGTTTTATGTACTTGTCACAGGGAAATTAAATCTTGTAGTATGTATCACTATCTTTCCTAAGGTCCATTTCAATAGAAAAGTTGGACAGGGCACTCAATGGCTCTCAGGAATGGCCACTTGGACTTCTACACGTCCGGTACGTATGTACTGACTTGAGCGTAAGGAGAGATAGCGATGGAGATATAAATAGGGAAGGAAATAGCTTCAGGTATTATGGAAATAGATAGGAGTGAGAGTGGGCTGGGGCGGTAGTCTTGTTTCTATTGTCTATTAGCCACCTATATGGATTACCTCATTAACGGACTTAGTCAATAGAGTTTTAGCAAAGGTGAATGGAACAGCGTGTGCTAATGGAGATGAGAGTTGCTAACATCGGATTGAACATTGTCCACTAGGGAAATAACAGCTAATCCATAACAGTCAGCCAATAAATAGCGACTCTACTCTCAGGATCCCTTGATTAATCCTCCATACTTAGGAAATAGACAGAGTTAAAGTCCATTATCGCCAAATGGAGAGGAAGGACATTAGAACTTTTAGCGACCTTAGCAGACCATTCAAAACTCTTCCGAGCACTTCCATAAGGCCCCACCTACCTAACTACCAAAATCCTAATGTCTATGTATAGCTCATCTCCCATTCCACCCAACACACAGCTAACACGCTATTTAGCACTCCACTTTTATCACGCTGCAATGCAATACACTCACTCTCACTCCTTCAGCAGACTACCAGAATGCAACAAATAGAATGTGAGTGGGGACACAAAAACACTAATCAGAGACTAAACGCAATTATCCGATTTCTTGATACGCCTTTCCTAATTATAATGGCTAATTTTAATAAATGTTTACTAAATATAGTTATACACGTTGCAGAACTCAGCAATTTCGTTATATTTCAAATGCTCAAATACTTTATAGCATGAAACTATTGGTTTTATAGTAGTATTCCCAGGGTATATATTGTCAAGCAAAATGGAATTTAATCCATCCAGGGAATAAAAGGGATGAAATTGGACAAAATAAGAGTTGTGAAGGAGAACATTAAGTACAGTTGTCCACATACCATCAAGTGCTAAATTATTATTTGTAACCCCGATTTCTTTAGTTAATAACGGCAAAAAGCGTAAAATATTGAAGAAAACCACCACTTGTATGCCACCAGCTATAAAATTCAGTATATTGTTATACAAGGTATTTGCATTTCACGTAAATTCAAGCAATCATTAATGAATTCGTCTGTACTAATTTAAACTTAATCGTTATTATACTATCACAGTCACAGATTATTTATTTACGAGGATATGGGGAAAAGAAGTTTTGAAAACCATGAAGAAATACTTTGCTCATTAGGTAGAATTGCTTGAACTACTTTTTAAATTAAACGTTTCTTTTACGTGTAAATGTTAATATTGCATAACTAGTCTCGAAAAAGTTTACATGGATATTGGGAACAAACTTCCTTTTGCAGAAGTCTCATCTATTTCCAGCCATAATAAGTAGCTTTGAGTCAGAACCAAACTGGGCTATCACTACACCTTGCAGGGAACCCCGTTGTCATATCAACGTACCTTATTATATTTTATCTAGTTTTTAAGTACGTACGGATACGGAGCTTAGCGGACGAACGTTGTGTACGGGTACAGAGCTTGGCATGACTCAGCCTTTAGTATTACTGTGTTATGGTGCTTGATGGGAAAAACCTGTCCACAAGAGAAGGTTTAATGTGGTCAATTAATATATAAATTTTCTTTGACCCCAAGGACATGTTAATCAAGTTAAAAAAAACTATCTAGGTATACCCGTTTCTTATTTTTTGAAATGTTCAAAATCAGAAACACAGATAGCTAGATAAACAGAAGGACACATGAGATGCATAATATCCTCTTAATATGGAATAAATTTGAAACAGAAATTTCATTACCTACATTTTAATATTCCAATTTTCTTGGAGAAAAGAAGATAATCAATTTCTGAATAAAATGTAACAAATGTTTGAGTGATTGAAATATTTCTTTCGGAATTTTGGAATGCGTAATAACGAAAAATGACAAAAATACACCCTGTAAATTCCCACAGTTTTTTCATTAGTACCTACGTATAGTTAGTTTAAGGAATTTTTTTTTGAAGTTGTCCAAAGAGACTGAATTGAAGTAGATCAATGAAATAAACACGTAATTAATTGAAGTTATAAATAACTGACACTACTAAAAATTGTTAATGAAGCTGTATGTTTAACTTTATTAAATAATGAATTAGTTTTCATAAAATAGAAATTGGGAATAACACTTTTATCCTGGCCATGTTGTTTTTCTACTATGTATTTAAGGTTTAGCGGAGCGCGGAGTAAGATGTAAAAGTAAATTTGACTAACGTAAGGTGGATAAAGTGAAAGTAGGAGATGATTTGTCATTTGGTGGTGTTGCTGGCATTTTATGAGTGAAAAGACGAGAAAGCACAGGGTTTTTGACTGGAAACACCTCAGCGAAGAATCTAGTTAGAGCTAACTGGAATTTATGGTTGATTTTACGAACCGTTGTATTACTCTTGTGGCAATAATTCTCTGTTACTCGCTTACTTCCCTATGACAAGTTAAATGGAAAAATATCTTTGCTGCTGAACTTGAAGGCGCCTTGCTCTGCTTCCTCGTTGGCGGCTCTTCCTCTAGTGCTGGTTTCCTTCCCTTCGATTGCTCTCACCGCTCTTAAGAACGTAGCTATAGTTCTTACAAATGTTTATCTGAAATGCTTACATTGAAACTATATGTATGCAACATCTACGTATTCGTGATTATAGAAGCAAACGTTGGAAATGTGTAAAATTGTCGGTGTGTGTTTTAAAGAGTATAATGTGGCCTTGTGGATTTTATCTTTATGATGATATAGCAATGCCATATGCGTGTAGTGCCGTAAGCGAAGCTGTAGCTGTAATAATATTTACAATTGCCATGAAACATACACATTTCTCTGCACTGAGAACGTTCGATATAGACTCACAATGCATGTATACTCAATAATCATTCAGTTTTCTAAGATACCATGATACTATACTTAAAATGCATATTTAAATATTTTCATTATCTACAAACTTTATGACTATGATATGTTAGACCATACATTTTTTTCGATTCTATTAGTTGTAATTTTTCCCAAACAAGTGTCATATTAAAGTGATAAATGTAGACATATTTATATTGCTGCCCTATATGTAATATGAATTCATTATTATTCACTACTATTTGTCATTCTGAGGTAAAAAAATAAATACAGCTCGGTCGAAAATTATGTGCAGGGATTTATAAACGTGAATCGAAATGTAATTTCAGCTATTTATCTTCATTTGGCGTTAGAAAAATAGGAAAACTAAGGAAGTTAAAATAATAAAAACAACCGGATGTGCAGCATAGTCAGAGATAACAGAAAAGACCGAGCAGATATGCCAAAGCAGATCTAAACTTTCTATCTGTACGCAGCTCTAACATTGCATTTCAATAAATTGCCTTTCGTACATCTTTAGAAGGAAATAGGTCCATTCGTGGATATTTGTGAGTCACCATGTGCGAATAGACAGCGAAGATAGAAAAGGGACAAAGTAAAGAAAGGTAAATTAGAGTGAACGTCAACGGGATTCACGACGAGTCAACTCCGAGGCACTGGCAGAAGCTGCAAAATAGAACTACATACTCACAGAATATTGAAAGCCTCTATCTGTGGCCTACAGTGTCTTTCGTAAAACATCTTTTTACGAACCAAAGTTCATGAATATGATGCTTCAGTTGGCCATTATCCTTAAAACTGCATGACACGATTCTGTGCTCCATTAGAAACTTATTTGAAAATCTGAGACAAACCGTCATATCTTTGTCCTCCGAAAAATAGTGACCACAAAATATTTTAATTATTTGATGATGTAGGTTTTATTTAAAAAAAATCAACTTCGAAATAAATGTTATGTACAATATTTTATTTAAATACTAAGTAAAAAATAGTCCATGTATTTATTTTTTGTAAGGAGTCATATGAGCCGAAAATGTTATTGGCCACCTTGTATACTGCACTGCATAATTAGCTCCTTTGGTATCAGAGATAATATTGTCTGCAAACTACAAAAGTATACATAGTAGGAAAGTCCAAATCTCCTTTATGTAGGAACAAAAAAGAAATCGTTGGGATTTCGTACGTGTCGTACTAAGGTAGGTTAGGAAAGAAAGGCTCGACATAATATGTAACATAACAGGAAACGATCATTCCACTTGCTCACACAAAATCAAATGCCAACGCTCAATAATTTGCTGTAATAGCCCTGTTATTAAAATGGTAGAGTGCCCCTTCACAATCACGAAATGTTAGGTTATAGGATGTCTTTTATAATAACGTGATTGCTAACTACAGACTTGTGCTCCTATTTACTACTGTTTAGCCTGATTAGCTTTTATTTCAAGTTTTGCATCAATACGCAACACAAACCCAACAGCAATATCCGAACGGTATAATTGGTAAATACTATGTCTGCGATTGCTTTATGCGCATGGGACCGTTATACCCATTCCCCAACATCAAATTACGAGAAATAATTATGTATAGGCAGCCCAGGTAACACTTAGAATTGTTAGTCGAACAAAGAGGTAGTGAACATTTTACCTGAGATAAACTCTTTGACAATCTCCGTTGGAAGTTAACTCAATATTCTAATGAATAGTGTGTCATAACCTTTAAGATGTAAACATATAGCCTATTTGTAAGCGTTAAATAAGAACAAGTTTGTAATCCCAAATAAAAAATTTTATGGTTGCCAAGTACCTACTAAGCTACCGTACATGGTTATAGTAAAAGTTCTATTTAAGCTAATCATTTAGCCGACAGTTGATTTTTTGTAAATTATTATCCCACTTCACCAATCTAAAGGATTAAATTAGCCAATATCTGAAGTGTTTATTAAATATTTTAAACAAAGAAGTGTGGGTTGCAAAATTATCAAAAAAGATTATAGTATAATGTGTTGTTTAGTACAGTGAGCCCAAAACATTGTTTTACGCTTTCTTAAAATACAAACGATGTGTTATATTACAGCTGTTGGTTTTACATCTGTCATCTTTTGTTACTGCTACTTACAAGTCTCTAAGCTAAATAAACTAATTAACGATTTCCTTTAACGTGTACAGTGTGCCTACATTGCCAAAGATATGCGTTTCTTTGTGAGAATTGAGTCTATCTCCTACCAGCAATGAGTAGGACTGCAATAGTTAGAAGTCGATAGTATAGTTGATGTAAGAAAACGGAATGCAGAATTTGTGCTGCCTCCTGCACAGTCCTTTGGATTTAGGGACTTTGGCTCAGGGTTCGTCTACTTAGCTAACTTCTATTTATTTACTAAGATCACACATTTGTTTGTCACCCGAGTCTTGAGTCTTGGCTTGAATGGTTTCCTTTGGCTCTCCTCTCTTTCCCAACAGACGTGTAGAGTTTAGCTCAGTGATTTAATCACTTACTACTCTAAATTAATCATAGCCAGGGCATACGCTCTGCATTTACTCAAGAATCTCAGAAGCCAAGGCAGAGTTGAGCAGACTGTCTCCTTCCTCCGCGCCCTGATCGTGTGAGTAGCTTTGTCTTCGCATAACTTTCACTTACTGATATAAGCTCGTACATATCTATCTCCAAGCCACCTAAGTAAGTATAAATCACAATGTCGAGAAAAATTCCTGGACGCTTTTAACAGGAATGTCTTATGCACCTATAGCTCGCTTAGAACCACCGACTATGCATACTACTTAGTCCGCAGATGCATTGCACAATGTTATCTTTAAGATCCATATAAAATAGAAGCATCTACAGGGCTATGCGTTCGGATATTCATCCATGCAAATCCCTTTTGTAAACTATGCTGATTAGTTCAAAATCAATAAACATTTGATTTCTTGTCATTTTGAAAAATCTTTTTAGATTTTAAACAAATTTAATTTTACAGAAGCTTCTTATAAGGTATTTGATGTTTTATTTTTTTGGTAATTTAAATCGTTACTAAAAAATTGTCATTTGAATGATTGAAATAAGCAGTAACTTGGCAATATGTAAAATAATAAAAATCTTTTTTGTTAAATTTTACAGGTTATATGGATTTAATTAAAAAGCATTTTATTTAAAAAGTAAATGTAGTAGTTTAGCTAGCTGTTTGAATATTTTAGGAGATGGAGTGTTCTCGTCGAATATTATGCTGTGCCCTGTAACTCGGAAGTTGTGGAGAAAAGAAGCATATTATCTTAGGGTAGAACATTGTGAGAGCACACTAATATACTGAGTGAGAGGGAATAGTTGTGTGGTGTGACGGGCTGTAAAATTTACTTGGTGAACAGATACGAGCGAATTATTGGATTTTCTGGCTTTAACTGCATTAGTAAAGGGAATTTATGACTCGACGAGAGGTGAGTGAGACTGAGACAAACCAGCACTGAAAAAACTTGGAAACTTCAACTAGGTACTAAGTACATGAGTACCTTTTTCCACGTGTACATAGGAGCCACATAATGATTGTATACCCCTCCAAGCCAAATCCAACGAAACTCTATAATGCCTGGGCCTCTACAGCCTATCTCCCTATAGCTCTCCCGAAAAGTGATTACTTCCTCTCCGACTTTTTTATTCAGAAACTTTTATCGGATCTTCTTCATATATATCTTTTATATAAATCAGACAATATAATTTGGGATTTCAAAATATAATTTCAACTTTTTTATGTTCACTGATCTTTACTTATCTTTACTAGGATTTCCTTGTCGTACTTGAACAAAATGTCCCTAGTAGGTACGCTATACTTTATAAGTATATTTAACCACTTACGATTAGGCTAAATCTTCAGCCCTCTCCACAAATCTGTAGACCTCTCTGATACACTCACTCCACATATACCTTCTGAACAGTTTGGGTCACAATCCTTAAATATCTCAATGTATCCCCATTATTATCTCTGTCATCAAACTTTTGTTTGCTATTGATTTATGTATTAGGTATCCCAAAAATGGAAATAACTTCAGTGTACAATTCACGTTCAATCTCATCTGCGCAAGCAATAGAGTAAAATATTAATATATTGCCTATCTTTCCTGAAATCTTATATGCACATATTATTTTCAAAGTTTTAGCTGTGTAATTTTAAAAAATAGCCAAGCTAACTGATAAAGAAAAAATCTACTTTGATAATGTAACTTTTCTCTTGAACTGTATTAGGTGAAAGATGTAGGAGAAAATAATTTATTATGGTGTGCTATTTTTTTCTTGTTCGAATAAAAAGTCGGCATCCAGCCCTCACATCCTATAAAACTGAAATGATCATAATTTATGGATCATTGTACATATATTGTTTAGAAGTAGGTGCCCTAAAAATAAATGGAAAAATGTTAACCACCTATATACACAGTTATCTTTAGAAAAGCAAGTTGACAGTGTAGTTTGCATTAACATGCATGACATCAACTTTAATAAAAAGCGGCCATATATTTTATTTAGGCATCTGGGTGTTCATCTTATCCGCAGTCCATTTCATCGTCCATGAAGTCATCCAAGGATAAAGTATTAGGATTCTCAGGCGTGGGATAAATAAATGGAAGGTAATGTATATGCCATCAGATATAGTTTTAAGTGGAAAAGAAAGCTTTCACCAGGGAAGAAGACGAAAAGTCACTCCGTTCTACAAGTTACTTATTCAAGGACATTCAAACGTAGTTGTAATTATGTTTTTAAAGTGTACACTGACAGATACAAGAAAGTTCTTAGGATAATAATCCGTGGGACGTGTGGTAGGGATGCTAGTATGTATGTGGCCACAAGTAAATTTAAATACAAACTAGCTGTCATGCACGTATGAGAGACATTAGGTGTAGTTTTTGTCGAGTCATTTAGTTATTCAGAGGCAGAGGAGGTTGTTGGTTGGGGGAAGGGAATGGGAAATGTATTTGCATGCAGTCATGATGAAATGCAAAGGTAAGAAGCTGGTAAGACACGTCAAGGAAAGGAAGTAGCTAGTGAAAGTACAAATGGAACGTATGAAAAATTTTATGTAGAATGACATGAATGAAGGAATGTGCTTTATTTTTCGGGTCGGAGTCGTCGTGTGTCGTATTTCTTTGTTGAGATGATAGAAACCGACATAACACCCGGCCAGGAACCGCTATACCACAGAAGAGAGCTCAGTACGCTCAAATAAGCTGTATTATTTACGAACGTTTGTGTAGATGATACCAAAACGCTAAAAGACATGACATGCTATGACATGAAAAGCGACAAGAGCAGACACCACATCATCTACGCTACAATAAGTTTATACGTGAACACTACACTTATTGTTTGATAGCAGCAGCACTACAACTTCCAACCAACCCACCGACCTATAACTATACATTACACAGCCAACTAGCAACTGACAAACAGGAGCTTCTCTTCTCTCTTCCTGTCTTTTTTCCCTTCTTTTTACATTACTCACAAAAAAGGGGCGAAACTACCAAAAAGTTTCTTTCCCCACTTTCTAGTCAAATGGGAAAGTACGTCATGTGCTAAGAAGACCTTGCTACTCACTCCACAATTAAAAAACTAATTTACACATCCTTCTAACTATGCAAATGATCTCAAATATATTTGTAAAGTACCGATTTAACATATTATAGACACAATAAAATGTGAATTTCCATTTAAATGAACTGAATTTCTTATCTTATTAAACTGAGAATTATTACAAATATTATATAGCATTTGATCCAATAAAATAATAATACTATGAGACAATTGTATGTAAAGGATGAGAATCTTAATTATCATGTAGAATTGAGTAGTAATTCTAATTGGTGTGGTATTTACGTATGGAATTGACGAGTTTAATGCAAGTGCAGCCTATGCTGAGTTATCTGCCCTATTAGAAGTAGGTAAATGGTAGAATGTAGAACTCTAATGATTTAGTGTTATATCCGTCGAGCTGTGGAGGAAATTAAAAGAGATTAAAAGCCTTTTCACACTCCATCTCCTTAAATATATTTCGAGAGAAGTTGGAAGAGTGGAATTATGCGAGGAGAAAGTCACAGAAAAGAAAATTCTTGGGATTAGAGAGGCCTTGAAGTAGTAATCTGAATTAGTGTGCTGTGAAACAAGGTGGTAGGTCCAATGGAAGCTAATTGTGAGAACAAGTAGCTAAATAGAGCGGTAGTTGTACGAGGACGGGTATTAGGGCATTAGGGACGCAGTAGCTCCGTATGTAGAGAGAGAGAGAGATAGGAAGTACATACAAGTAGTAATGACTGGAGACTTTGTTCGTCCGTGGATGGATGGATGGAAATAGTTGCAAAGTTGTGGTTTAGTGCGGGATGGCATGGCGTCGCTCCGCTTAGCTTATGGCTCAAGGTGTAATTAAGCTTGTCTAATTAGTCATATTTGACAATCCTTTGCTTTGCTTTCACTTTGCTACAAATAGTTTCCCTGTCTTCTAATAAGTCTACCTACGTAGGCAGAATCGATAGCGAGAGGAAAGCAAACATTGTTTATCACTATCTTATTAGAAGTGGAGCAGAACGATAGCGCTCACACCAGCCAACACGCCAACCCGCCCTCCTTCCTCCACGATCACTCACTCACTCACTCACAACACAACGCCACGTCCCGCAACTGTAACCGACCTCATCCCGACCAAACTTCCTTCTTATTGTCCTCCCATTATATCCTCACTCCTTCTCGTCTATTTATGTAAGCTAAGCAACTATGTTATCTAACTCACTCGACTTAACTCAAGTGTAATAATGAGGATGTAACGGTTTAGTGTCACTCTGAAATGTATAATTTAACAGGATGTAGCTCGTCCCCATGCACACCTACGCCATCCCGTCCTTACTTACTAATTAGACTCTTGCATACACAAATAATATATTTACCAAACTCAAACTATCTAATTTACCTATTTTGTCAGGACAATGCTCATCTGCTATGCCATTATATGTCTTTGTCTAATTGAACTCTTTGTGACCAAGTCAGATACGGTGATTTTTAGGAATCATGTCCGACTAGCCAAAGTATTATGCAGAAACTTTGAACGCTAGGTAAACAGTCACGAAAAAGTTTATTAGACCTCTCTGTCTCCTCCAGTAGGTACCTCCAACTTATTTTCTTTACTCAATTTCATGCTCACGGCTAATAATCCTAAAAGTTCTGATAAAATCTCCCTGTTAAGTGTGGTGACTTTAATCCGATTCAATCCTGTCTACATCACTTATTGTCAACCTTTGCAAAATTCTGCCACCAACTTTAACTTTGCATTTTAATCTTTATGCATTTCATTTCACCAATGGGACTAGTAGAGGAATTATAAAATCCCGAAAATAAAATATTAACCTTCACAAATTCCAGTAACAGATTAAAGAAACTAAGTTCTTGCAAAGAATGCATACTTCACCTAAATATTGTCGGTATGATTATTTTATGCTGTATTTTGAATGTATCTAATTCATTTAAAACGGGAAAAATGTTCAAAGCATAAATATTATAAATTTGACAGTTTTGCATTTATTTTCTTTGTGCAGATATAAGTAATTATCTAACTACGTGTGCATATAGTAATACTGAATAAAAATAATTTCAAAGACTAAACAAAATTACCCTTAGTGCATAGTGGCGTAATTGAGTAGAATGGGTCTCTTTTTGCTAATTAACAAGGGAATTGTATAAAAATGCATAGACATAATTATACTTGTCCTTTTGTCTCGCAATAATTGAAGTGTGCTTTCGTTTGAGTTTTTTCATTAGAATAAGATATGAAGTATAAATTGGGCTGAAAAACGACGCTTAGGACAACAACAGGAGTTGTGTTTTAATTTGCCATTCCTCATTTCGCGACAAATAAATCGGCAATAAATAAAGTCGCAAAAGAAAAGTAAGTTGTTTGTTTTTCATTTGGTATTTGCTAGGAGGGTTTTGCAGAATAATGTTGACACACGGTTATTTAATTTAATGTCGGAAGAAATAATGACGGCTATGAATCACAATTACCTTGTGCTTACCTATCCTATCCCATCCAGGTTAGTTGGTTGGTTAGGGCACATAGCAAACAGACAAGTTCTGAGTTGTATGTCGCTGAATGTTGGTGGAGCAAAGAGTTTTGCTCTGCACTCTCAGCGACTTCAGATATGCGGTGTGATAGGCATAGTACTATTGGAATATTAATGTAGCATGTGTAGTGATAGTCACTAGTTAGGAAAAGCAGTTTGTGTCGTGGCGTGTGGGAGAGTGGAATGAATGTGAGTGAAAGAAAGTCCCATGTGGACTAATTAGATATAAAAAATTGATATATCTTGACTTGTAGATGGAGACATTTGAACATGAGTGAAATGGATTCACGCTTGAATAACACAATTAAACGGTTCGCTAACTTTTGTTTCCTTTCCCCTTTTCTGTCTAACTCCTCTCCTCTAATTGTTAGTAACTAGTTCCGTTCTCCTTCTCCCTAAACTCCCTTGCCAATGTCGAGGCACCTTGCTTTCATACCGCTCCTCCACTAAATCCATTTGCTACCCAAATACTTTAGTTAAAGGTACCTTCACTTCGTCGCACTTTCACATTAGCCCATGCACTTAATAGTGCAGTTATACTTGCCAATTTACTACGTACTCCATTAACGTAACTTATAGCTGGCCATTCCCATTACTCCTATAATATTTAATTGTATTTCCGTTTATATACATCCTTCCTATACATATTCCTACATCCCTTTTCTCACATATAAATACATGCTTCACAAAAAAAATTCAAACAGTTTTTATTTGTGCCCCGTGTAAATGTATTTTTCTCCAATTTAAATATTACGATATTGGATCTTTAATCTGCCCGCAAGCTTTCAATAATTTATCAATGCTGAGTAATAGGCTTATTTTACTAAGAATACAAATGTTGAGGCTAGGATCCAATTGAAAACCACATAGTCGTGATTCAATATTACTGTTTTAGGCTTGCGACTGTAAAAATTAAATTGGCAGTGCATAAGCATACGTTTACAGATATCGCTTCTAATATTTTATTCCGGCAGTTTATTAAGAATTAATTCTCAATTTACGACCGATTGCCAGTTTTGTCTGTGGGTTGTGGGAACACGAGAACTACATCCATGGAATCACTTAATGCTTTATGTTTCCCACAAGATTAAATATAGCCACTTTCCAAATTCACTAGATTAGGAAACCTAATTATAGACATGCTGACATTTGAAGCCCATAACTTTCGGGGCTTCCCTTTACTAGACTGAATAGACGATTAACACCGGACAAATATTCCAGCTCCGGCATGAATTCAAGTCCCAGAAACTCAGACCACCCAGAAACTTTTCACCCAGAGATGTTACAATTATGAGGTTTTAGCACTCCTTTAATGCCATATTAATATAACTTAACTTTGTGTACCATTTCATAATTTTCCGTTCTCTTAGGGATCGTAAAACATTCAATGGCTAATCCGTAGTGCGTTCTTCGCAAGTGGCTATTGCTTTACTTTTATCTGTTTCCTGAATGATCTGCAGCTATTTCCATGAAATTTCAGTTGGAAATATTTAATTTCCTATTGTTTACCCATTAATTTACAGAGTAGATTGAAATATATTTTATTTTGTAACCTTAGTTGTGGTTTGCTGTTGAAAGAGTATGCGAATGGAGATGTATTGAATAGTACCTACTGAAGTTTCAGCATCTGCATGAGCTGAAAAGAATCTCGGGTGCAGTTCTTAACTCATGTAGTATGAAACAAGCATAAATACCCATTTAAAATTCAGTATCTTGCACTGTCGAAATATACAAAGGTAATGTAATGGGCATAGTGTTAACGAGATAATTATTTGTCAGCTAGGTTGGATTATTTGTATTGGAAATGTTTACAGATTATCTCGTATTCTATTAAAGATTGAAGTTTCTTTTAAATGTTAATGATGGTCTAATAGAACTTTTGTTCAAAGTTTTGGTTCGCATAAACAGAAATGAATGGTGAAATTAAATTATCAATACACAAAAGACGTAGTATATATTTAAAATGTTTATCTTAAATTGAGTGTGTAATTGTAATGCGACTTTGCAGCACCAGGAGTATATGAAATTGCTATTAGGGCAGATTTAAATTTTTGAGACGAGCTAAACATTATAAGAGCAAGTTGAATGAAGCGGAGTTTTAATTCCTCTATGTTTTGCCTCCTTTATTAGTTATGATTGTGGGAGTAGTATTAGAGGTTACAAGAAGACAGTCAGCCAGCAGCATATTATGAATACGATCAGCAAGGTCTGCAAAGAGGAAAATGTAGTGGAACTCGTTCTAAACTAATACTGGGGTTGGGAGTGCGCTGTTGAAACACTCCAAAACATAGCCCTAATCTAACTATCTTTCGTATTTTATTTTCTTAACTTCCTTCAGTTTATTGGTCAGTCATATTTTGACTGTTTAATTCTATCTAATTAAAAATTACCGTTCTACTTTAAGTTGCGAATTTCGACTGATTTGGCATTCGACTAACTCTGGCAAAAATGGCGATGCCTGGTACTTCACGACCATAAATCGAGAGTAACATTCACACACGTCATAATATTAATATAAATCATTTAATTATTATTGAGCATAAAATTATATTGAGGTATGAAAATAATCATCAATATTTATTATTATGGTTCTCACGCATTAGAAATATACCAGCACTAGTATCATTGTAGTATATTGATGGCGTAACTTAATTGGTATAATAGATAGTACAAGTGATGATAAAGGTAGGTGCCGGAGCGAGATGGGAATATTTCGCATAGATAGATTCCGGCTCCAGTTCCCACAAAGTAAAGCACTCATTTCAATTGCCTCCAGGATAATTTGACCACATTGCACTGTGAATTGAATCGAATGATCAGTAAGCTTTCCCTGCTTTCATTTCATTCATTACTTCAGAGATAAGTAGATAGAGCATAGTTCACTCAGTCGATCATACTGAATACTGATCGTGTGGTGAGTGAGTGACTGAACAGTGAGTACCTATGGATAGAGCATTTGGTGGGAGTATAGCTATACGGACTCTACACTCTTCACTATATTATTACCAATGAAATTTAATGTTGTGCCCTACTTTTCCCCTCACAATTACATTTAAACTTCGACAGATCATTTCCAGTCCAATCTCTTGTTAACTAAGTATTACGCATTACTAAATTGAAATTCAGGAAACGGATAAACCCAAAGCAAAGTGTCTTTACATGTGTATGAATCTCTATAGTACTATGACATTGCTATCTACTTAAAACAATACATTCTGATGACTTTGCGACTCTATTTCACCTAATAATGTTTGTTATAAACCTTTTGACTATATTATTTGTTATGTCTGTATCTGTCAGAAATGAATATAGACTGACATCTTATAATATGTCGTCATATTATGTGTAGGTAATATAATATATTGTGTTTGCATTTGCACACATGATAGATATTCGTGAACCCATTTATTAAACAAAGTTTCATGGATGAATAGAATAATAGAAATAGGTGCTGAATATGAGAAATTGCATTCTGCGAGCTAAAATGATGATAACATTAGATGTGTTGTACCCTTGGGGGATTTATGTAAAGGAAATAGGTCTGTCCTTTTAACCGACTAAATGGGCTTGAATGTACTCGTGCATTCAAGTTGAAATTCAATGAATGAGTTGGAAGCAAGGTGCTTACTATGATCTGATACAGAGATCTATATGAATCCGCAATTATATTCTGAAAAAGTAATTCCAGTGAAATTCAATTTGGATTTTATTCAAGAAGACTGTAGTCGCTGAAGATATACAAAGTAGGAAGTAAATTTAAAACAAATGTGCTTTGATGTTTCAATTCGCTGCTGGTGAAGATAAATCAAGCAAGATTTTTGAAAGAGCTATCGATAGGTGTGGATATGCACATAGTGGGGGCTATTAGAGTGAGAAGGGATCGATAGTGTTCCAATCTTTAGGGTAAGCGAAATTGGAGTGAATATTTTCTTTATGGTAACGTAATCGGTCGTCCGTCCAAAATAAACTGGCGTACCACTCTCGTCTGTACTTGGGTAACGGAGCAATAATAATTTTCCCTTTGAATGAATTCAAATACGCTGCCCACCAACTGAAACTACTATTAGCTATTATGTTATGCTTACACTTTGACATTAAAAGAAAATCGAGAAGGCTGGAAGTGTTAGGTTGAGATAGGAAGACCACATTTCCGAAAGGGGAAGAGGAGTTGATATTGCGTCGAACGTAATCGATATCATCGGAGAAAACAAAAAACGTGAGATTTTTGTCGGGAATTTTCTCTTTCATTAGTCTCATTGCTTTCTTATAGTAGAGTAAAGGGAGGAGTCGATAATCAAAAAGATTGGCAAAGTCGCCCCGTCGTATGTGAACTGACACACTATCCGTGCTTTTCACAATGCGCAAAATTCGGTATAATCCGCTCAAGTTGTTACTGCTAACGAGAGTTGTGAAATTGCTCACGGTGAGCATTTGACGTAGTTCTTTTTGAAAGGGAGAAAAAAATATTTCGGATTCACAGTAGTCGTTGAGGAAGAGAACTTGATCTTGAGGGAGATTGTCGTTGAGAATGTCCTGCTCGTTGAAATAAAATGGCTCGCTATCATTCCCGATGACTTTTTGCAATTCTTTTAAAGTTTTAATTACTTTCCGTTGAGGGATATTGAATTTTAAAAGAGAAAACTCCCTGGCGGAGCCATTTATCAAAGTGGCTGGATTTTCCTGGTGACCAGATGAAACACTTTTAGTCTCAGCGGGCTTTAGTATGAACAGAGGTGAGTTCCTTCTTCGAGCAGTGGCATAGGCACAAGCATACTGAAATAATTGATTTCCTAAGCCTCCAGAAGTCTTGAGTAAAACTGGGCGACCTTTCCTTCCATTAATGCTGCGAATAATGCTGGTTCCAATATCCCCGAAATTGTTTTTCCCCTCTACGTTTACTATTAGGAGACGTGAAAGGTAATTTCTTAGTGAGTGCACCACCAGAAATAAAACAACTGTGTAAATGACTATAACTACTGTCATTTTTCTTTTAATTGATGACCAAATCTTCATTATGGTCTTGCTGCCAGGAGTTCCCCCCTCCCTACTTCCAGCTACATATGTACACTATGCAGTCTTGTGTGTATAAATAGAATTGATTATACGCTGAGGTGAGTCTTTATGTCAGAAGCACATTTGTTCCACTTCTGTGTCAACTGTTAATTCAGCAGAGCACAGTTTATTACACCAAAGTACAGACATAGAGGAAGAATAAACTGTTACAAACAATCTAACTA
Source organism: Tomocerus minor (assembly GCA_009936455.2). Classification (NCBI taxonomy): domain Eukaryota; kingdom Metazoa; phylum Arthropoda; class Collembola; order Entomobryomorpha; family Tomoceridae; genus Tomocerus; species Tomocerus minor. The sequence goes on from JAAAYG020000917.1 coordinate 32,990, forward strand.
GAGATGAAATTGCACACTCGAAAATGCTAATACTTAACTTGTAATTAA